>NBIV01000439.1:0-25778 GCA_003194525.1 Gracilariopsis chorda
CCCTAAAAAAAACCCCTAAAACCCCTAAAATCCCCTAAAAACCCCTAAAAACCCCTAAAACCCCTAAAAACCCCTAAACCCCTAAAAACCCCTAAAATCCCCAAAATCCCCAAAATCCCCTAAAATCCCCTAAAAAAAACCCCTAAAAAACCCCCCCTAAAAACCCCTAAAAACCCCTAAAATCCCTAAAACCCCTAATCCCTAAAAACCCTAAAAACCCTAAAAACCCTCCCCCCCTAAATCCCCTAACCCCTAAAAACCCCCTAAAAACCCCTAAAACCCTAAAAAACCCCTAAAAATCCCCTAAAATCCCCTAAAAACCCCTAAAATCCCTAAAATCCCTAAAACCCTAAAACCCCTAAATCCCCTAAAAACCCCTAAAACCACCGCCACCACTCCGCGCAAGAGCGCGTCAAGTGCAGCACAGTGACATGAACGAGACCGATGAGGAAATCAACGAGTCGATGGCAGTCTATGTTGCCTAGGAGCGGTTAAAGCAAACCCTCGCCGTGTGTAACTTTCGCATAAAATCGCTTCACGTCGAATCTTCTTCTGTGAAGGATCTTCCATTTGACTTCATTGCGTCAACGTCCTCGCACACTGCCACTGACAGCACGCAACCTCAATCTAGGAAACGTCCGGCCTCAGGATCTTCTGCCGAGAGCACCTCTCGTCTCACAAAGCGAGCTCGCAGCTCTTCTGGTTCGCCCGCAGCCTGTTCGGCACGCGTCACGTGTATGGTTTGTCATAAAACAGTCGCCGACATAGACACGCTTGTTCGTCACTTCCGTCACGCACACTAGGACCTCAAGCCGTATTCATGTCCACGGTGCAGTGGGTTGTATGCCACCGAGGACATGACGTGGGCACATCTTAGCAATGTGCATCTTGCCAAGCCACGTACGTTCAAGTGCGGCCACTGCGACGCCTCGTTTGATCAGATTGGAGCCAAGACAACACACGAACATGCCACGCATAACAAGTCGAAGCTCCCATATGTGTGTTCGTTTGAAGGATGCAACTTTGGTTTCAGGTTTCCGGCTCATGTGCGACGGCGGCTGCGGCGGAGAAGGACATCTGACGCGCAGCGGCAGATGGAAACATGCGGCGGTGAGGAGCTTTTGACGATAAGCAGAGAGCCAGTGCTTCACGAGACGGGATTGCGAGCGAGAGTGGAGCGAGGTCTCGTGGTTCATCAAGCTCAATATACGACAAAGCGGAGAGCGCTATGGCCGTTTTCATCGTCTTTGGAATACGACGTGGTCTCCTTTCGTCGTCGCTCAATTTCGGCTCCATTGGATTACAGCAATTCTCATCTCAAACGCCGTATTCTACCGCAACCTGTTGATACTGCTCTGTCTAACTCCGAAACTCCACCGTCACCTGAGCTGCTTTTGGCAGCAAATCCGCCAAAAACTGATGAAGTACTTTTATTCACGCCACCTTCACATCAAATGTCGCAGCGGCTGTGTTTATTGTCACAAACGCCTGTCCCTGAAGTTTTTGGCACGACAAACGTACCTTCGTTCGTTCCGAATGACGATGATAATTTGTGGATTGATTTGCACAACTTCTGAACCTGATAGTTCACATGTATAGCGAAAGTATTAATGTTGTTCCACAGATTTACTGCAAGTAGAAGTATATGCGCAGTATATGACCTTACATAGCCGGATTGCACTTTGCTTGTTTGACGCCATATGGATAGTTTCATTCCCCTTGCTGCAAGTCATTTCTGGTCAAAAGAAAGTAAAGAAAGGAGACCTTAGTGTTGTACGTGCGTGGATCCACCCAGCCGTAAAGAGCTGCGTCGTCAGCTGCCATATTCTTCGAGCAGTACAACTTGGCAACGTGTGTGGTCCGCGTAGCATGACATCAAGCAAACTGTCCCGCCAGCCTGCCAGGCTGCCTAGCGAATGTTTTTGGCGCTTTCTCGTACAAACATGTGCTACATCAGCAGTGCCCAAATAACTTCACGCCGCCAACCCTCACGCGTCGAAACTCGTACAATGCCTGCGATCTTGGATTCGAGCGCGCATATGTTGCCCGTGCCGCCGTTGGTAGTTGCTTTTCTCTCCCACCTACGGGTATTATTCGTCTTGTGCAATTTGTATTGCATGAGTGGATGCACTTTGTGTTTGAAATCCGCTGCACGTCGTTCACCGCAACGAATCATCAAAACTGATTGTTGGCATTGTAACATCATCTGCTTCTCCGCCGATACTGTTGGTTAGAACAAGCAACGCTTTCTCATGAGTGTTGTGTTGTGTGTTTGCGTAGTCTTTCAAGTGTCTTTTCATGGCATCCGATATCGCCGCTGAGCTACAAACTACTCTCTCTAAAGCAGACTTCAATACCATTGCTTCACTCATGTTATTGTACAATTCTTTCAAACCTGAGGAAGCAGGTCAAACAAGAGTAGCTTTTCAGTATTTCGTCGAGAATCTACGCCTGCGATACAAAAGAGAATTTAAAGGTTGCCAAAAGCTTCTCACTCTCAAAACGGAAGAAGTGGAACATTTACTGGTCGAAAATGAATCCAAGCGAGACTCAAAGATCTCCCGAGTCAGAAAGGAGGAGAAATAGAGGAAAAATGTATAGAGATGCCGGAGATAATCCAGCTCGCAAGATGTGTAATTTGTCCATGAATGCCTTGCATAGAAACGAAATGGGTAAAGCTGCGAAGCTTGTTGATGAGCACCATCGAGAGGCGGTGATTGAAAAGGAGGCGGCAAGGAATTTGCAGTATGAGGAAGGCAAGCAGTCTACCTCTCCAATCAAGCAAGTTGAAAGACCTTGAGCATTCCAACATTCATGTCCAAGTCAAATGCAGAACTAGAAGATTACCTACATTGATAAAATGAATACGTTGCTGTTGTTGTTTACTATGGGCCCTCAATGCTTAATTACTGCACTTTGGGTAGAAGTATCGTCTACCGAGCAAACCACGTTAGTCTTTTTCATCAAAGCACTGTGTGGCAGAAACCTGCGTTTCGAGCTCCGCAATGGCGTTTGCGTGGAAGGCGAGTTGGAGTCCGCTGATCAGAACATGAATTCATGTACTCAATTCTCACCGAAGAGAACATTGGGGGTGTTTAGCGACTCACTAACTTCATTTACATAATCGCTTGCAATCAGTGTGGCGATCTGCCATGTGTTATGGAACTGGTTGCCTTGCTTGGCTGCGTTCGTGTTCTACAAATTTCTCGCCTGAAGGAGCCCCTTGCGTTGATCTGGCCGTCAAGTGAGGGTTAGAAATGTTGGCGATATGGCGTTTCTGTGCCCTGCCGTAGCACTGGTAACAAGCTCCCAGGGGTGGGCATGCTTCACAGAGTACCAAAGGTGGTGAAGGGACAAAGAAAGAGCACGGAGAGTCCATTGACGGGAGATGCAGTCGAGATTTGCACAAACCTGAGGTGTATCGCTCTCACGATTCGCGTATTGCCGACGCCCTTCAACTCGAGTTAGGACGCGATCGCAACGATGATTCGTCTGCTGCTGAGCAAGTCAAGCCAGCAAGTGCTGCTCTTCCAAGGCTCCCAATCATTCATTCGCTGCTGCGCTTCATTGTCGACAGTTGCACGCTTCATTGTCGACAGTTGCACCTCATCTGCCCGTTCCACAGACAAAGCCGGCTAACACTTCGTTTGATTCATTAGGTATAAACTCATCCATAAGTTCCCTTCTTTCTGCCCGAGCTACTCGCCGTCAACGGAAACGCACTAGCGCTGTTAAGAGCAGATGCGAAAAAGTGGAATCTCACCTTCGTGGCAAGAAGAACAACTCGAAATACTCCGCGAAGCCGTTGTCTCCTTTGTGTCAGGTGAGACCAGTAGTATTGGAGCATACTTTACAAGCACTCAAGATATGTAACACCGTGCCACTTACATGCCTGGTTAAGACTGTATGCAGTCTCGAAGACACCTGCTGCATTTAGAGACAGAGAGATGTGTATGTAAATTATAAGCCACCATGAAGCGATCCGACTTCGTAGCTAGTATACGACCTCTGAATGTAGTCCGTCCAATTTTGTACATCATTCATATAAAGGAATACAAAAGTTGAGCTGAACACAATATGCTTGTCTCTTTAGCTATCCTACCTCGCCGATGATTCTCTGCTCTCAACTTCCTTTGGCTCATAACCTTGAAAACTTTGCTGTGAAGTTGTCAATACATCTACTCTACCTGTATCATTCCAGTCCATGTATTCCTCGTCGTCTGAAGAATCTGCAGTATCGTCGACCACGGATATAACATTGGAGGCCATTTGCATGAGATTGGTGTCCATACCAAGGGATACAGTCTCCTCTGCACTCTCCGTAACGGCGCTGTCCAGAGATGCCGATCCCGGTTCGTTGTGAACAACCTTTAAATTGGCGAGCTTTTCTGTGGCTCCCGCAATAGACTTGATCTGAGTATCAACAAACGCTTCATACGATCCTTCTTCCTCGTCCAATGAAGAATCCACAGTGTCAATCATTGTTCAAATTCAACATCCCTTAGCTCATGAAGCTTCGACATGTACGCTTTTTGGCTCCGGTCACGGCTGTTCTCCCTTGATACTCTCCCCGGTTTTGAGGAGTCCTCAGTTGCGATAGAATCCATGATCGGCTTCACAACCTCCACTTCTTCTTCTTCCTTTGCAAACCGCGCTCTCATTTCCAGGGGAATGTCGTGATCCACCGGTTTCGCATTGCGAGCATTATCATCGTCGGCAGCAAACTGCTCCAGATCATCGAAATCAACTGGCTTGATTTCTTCTTCTTCTTCTACAATGTCATCGCCTGGTCTAGGAGGATTCTGCATCAAAGATATGTGCATGGCACCAGAGCCGTCTCCAAAGTGGTCCGAAAAGCCTAGCCCGCCCATCTCGAGTAGATTGGTAGCCTCTGCTTCGTCCTCCTGGTGTTCGCATAGAGGTTCTGACGAGCCAAAAAGCTTGCTGACTGGCTCCATTCTAAAGCTGAAAACAATGTTTCGATAACAGTCGAGTCGCATCCGGGGCAACATCTCAAGCGGCAAACCTCATGGAAACTATGGAGGCAGGCGCCAAGGTTCTCCTCATTGACAAAGACCTGACAGCCACAACTATTGAACATCGAAGACTTTCAAACAAAAAATGGAAACCCCTTCTGGAGACACAGCATATGTTTGCTTATGCATGTTCCTAGTGCGAAATGTCCCTGCCATAACATCGCCTCCGTCATTGAGACCATCATATATTCTTCACTTTGTGCTTCAAAAGTCCGCTACGGAGTCTTGTGAAATAAACCTCCCGATCTTCTATTACTATTGGATTGAGTTGCTTTCCTCCACCAACGCAGAGTAGAGACTCAACGCCCAGGCGAAGCGGAAACGGTTCTTCGCTGTCTAGAATAACCTGTGTATGCGCATCAACGGCAACCACGTGATCTGTCTTCTTCTTGACGTACATTCGAACTAAATAGAAATGCATCCCAGTTGATGCAGCAACACATGACGGTTTGTAAAGCAGCGCAGAATACTTTCTTACTTCAAGATTAAGCTTCATCTTTTGAAAAACAGGGGTTACGGACGCTACCGTATACAAAGGTTCCTCGTGAGATTCGAAGCACTTCGAAGCCACCAAAGCTGCCGCCCTGCTCTGTTCTTCGCACCGCGTTAGTGAAAGATATGCGCAATACACAATGTTCACACAAGCGTCAATTAAACAGTTAAATCTGCTTCCGTACCTCAAATTATTTCTTAAGTCTTCCATCCAATACCGCTTGGAAAGATCAAATGTTGGGCGGCGTCCGGGTATATTCAATCTTAGACTTACGCCAGGGTTATTGCGTAGATAACCTAAGCATGCATCCGTAAATCCAACAGAGTTATCTTCATTCAGCGCGTTAGTCTGTATCTCAGCTACTCTTTTCTTCGACCCGAAGTACCTTTTGGCCCTTGTAGTCATTGATGAAGCATGCAGATAAATGACGTCTCCTTTAACATGATGAAATCCAAAGCTGTCTTCCTCAACTTCATGAAAAGAATCAATATTTCCTTGAGCAGATCCACAAGCGTAATTACGACCTCTGGCGAACCTTTTCGTGCCATTCACAGTTCTAATTTCTGATCCATCTCCACAGAACATTTGCTCAATAACCCATTCGTTTGGCGAGTCAAAATCTACATTAGAATATTCACCAACCTTTTCCGGAGCTGTGGTAAAGCTTATGGGATTTACTGACACTCTTTCAAATTGGGGTCCACCTTCGCCCACAACTTCCTCTTCGATTGGGTTAGATTGGAAAACCTTTGAAGTAAATTGCGCCTTCCTGTGATTGAAAAACTTTGATACGACTTTTGCTTTCGGCGGTTTTTGTTGCTTGAATCTCGAAAACTGATGCGGTGGTAAGTCGGGGATGCCTGCTTTCTTCATTCTACTTTTCAGCCTGGTCTTTGAACTTGAACGCCCCATTAGGACTTGGAGCACACACCCTTCGTGACTACAAGACGGCAAACGATTTGCTTATGATGGGCGAGATTAGCCAGATCTGTCGTCCTGATCGGCCAGCTTTGCGCGCTGTCATCACGCCTAGTGGACACGTGGAGCCACACTACCAATAAAGGAGTCGTCTCGCCGGCGCCTCCACCCGGACGAAGACGACCATCGATTCGGTCAGTCTCACGCGCTATAGCTCTTTCGCTGTGCAGCGCAGTCTGCGTCTCATTGTGCAATGCTTATGTAAAGGACGTTTAGTGATTGCATCTGGGGCAAAAGTACATATGATTGGCTCATGGGAATTGAATCCAAAAATATCGCAGCAAGGACAACATATTCACAAATATATATTTTTCTACGCCTGCAGTTAACACAAATCTTCAGATCTGCCTGCAAGCTGTTCTGCTACAAGTTCTGGCATGAGATGTTCGTGAGTCTGTGTCAAACGACGTTAAGGCAATCAAACTCGATTTGCGCATGCCTATGTAGCAAAGATGTTGTACGCATTAAGTGCGCGCAGTCTGCAGCTACGCTTTCAAAGGTGATGTACGCGTCATAAGGTTTGAAATTTGCCTTTTTCGTTTGTTCTTAAAGAAGAAGCCGAAGGATATTCCTACAGATGATGATGTGACCCAATCGCTTCTGGGTTTGGCAGAAATTGCAAAGAAGTTAAGAAAGCGACGAATGAACTCAGGCGCTCTGATCTTGGCGTCACGCGAGGTGCAGTTCAAGATTGAAGAAGCACAAGACGAAGTTACGGGTGTGGCGATGTACGAAGTTCGTGAAACCAATCAAATGGTAGAGAAGTTTTATGCTCCTAGCGAATGTTGTTGTGACCGGGAAGATTTTGAAGCATTTCCCTCAGTGCTCGATGCTTAGAAGACATCCAATACCGTCGGAGAAACTGCTCGAACCTCTAATTCGGGCTTAAAAATGTGCCGGGTTTGACATCGAACAGTCAAACAGCAAGAGACTCAATGAGTCATTGGCTGAGGTTGAGAACATTGCAAAGGCAAGTAGAGATGAGTATCTAGGTACTTTGCTCACAAGCGGTGTACTTTTCCTCAGGAGAATTATCGGACACCGAATATTTGCATTACGGTTTGGCAGCGCCTGTGTACACCCACTTCACATCTTCCATTCGTAGGTACGCAGACGTCCTTGTTCATAGATTGCTCTCCGCGTGCCTTGGGTACGCGTGGCTTCCTGTATCTTTGCAGGATTCGCACAGAATGATCCAATGTGCTGTGGCTATCAATCAAAGACACAGATGTGCTCAGTACGCTTCAAGGGCGTCCACATTGCTGCATACAGTTCTATTGTTCAAGGAAGAAGGTGAGAAGCTGGAACAAACTGCGCGCATCATTCGAATTCTCGGCAATGGTGTAGTGGTGCTCGTTCCGTGATATGGCGTTGAAAGTATAGTACACGTCAATGATGATGAAAAATAGAAAGTTGATGATACGGGGTCGATGATGATGCTAAAGGATGGACGTACGTTGCAAGTTGTGGGTGAAGTGAAGGTGCGCATTAGGATTGACCCAGCTCCTGAAAGAATGGGCAAAGTTGTGTTCAAACTGATCTGAATTGCAGTCCCGTCTTGTCTCGAGTGCGGCAGATTGAGCAGAAGATCACGTGCCATCTGCTTTTCTTTGTGTAGAGATGTGAAGTAAATGATCGCAACTCATGTAGTCGGACATGCATAGAACGACGACGATGAACACATAGATTTCACGCCAAGTTTGAACTCTGGACTACTCAAAAAAACAACATAGAACTAACCCTAAGCAAGGCAATGAGAAGTCCTGATGCAGTGGAGAGCGCTATAGCTTGGATTGAAGGGTTTTGGGAAGAGCCGGAGAGTTCGAAATCTCCAGGACAAGTGGGAAAGAAAACACTAAACTGACTGGTAGGGAGTTCATGAGTCCAAAACGTTTGTGGTCCCAACTGATAATAAGAGTTTGTGGGAGAATGAGGCAACGATTTATGAATAGAATGAGTAAGCCATGTGCAAAAGAGATCGCTTACTGAGTCTTAAAGACCGAACTGGTAGAATATGATGAGCATTTTGAGCTCTCATGAGGGAAGTAGTTTGATCAAAACGATCCCCCACAGCACGGAGAGCTGTTACTAATACGTGAGTATGCCGAATATTTATCCGATTTCCAAGAACAACATGGTGTACGAACTTCATTCGCAGTACAGGGGTACAGGATATGGGTTAACCCTTACCCTTCCCTTCGGTGATTTGTGCCAACTTCTGTCAAAGAAGGATAGCGCGCGCTAGAAATGACTTATTCTGTCGGTCGAAGCCATATGCGAACCCACAACAGCTCATGATGCCCTCCCTAAGACTACAAAACGTCTACTCATTCTCATCAAGAGCAACAGCTCAAAGTAGACAATCGCGTGCGACTAATGAAACCCGCAAGAAAGGTTCAATTTGGAGACTTTCCTGCCAGTGTCGCTGCACTCCTGTTCCTCTTCGCTGATGGTATCCGTATCATTTGTGAGAACGAAATCCTTATCCAGAATTGCCACTTGAGCAACCTGTGCGCCAAAACCATATGTAGCACTCGAAATTCCATCGCTATCTTGGTTTATGACACCACGAACCTCCCCAGCATCGAGGTCAGTCTGCGTACACATCCACGAAGGCATGGGCTTTAATCAAAAGGTTAGTAGCATGACGATATTGATCAGAATATCGAGTCTCCATGGACCTCCTTTGTGCCCTTTTTATACTCGAAGTACGATCCTCAAAGAAATTCAACATGTCCATTGAAGCGGATTTCGTGCATAACGCCCAACTCTTAATGAACAATGCCCAATTCGAGCAACGGTATCTTTGGTCCTCTCAACAGCTGACAAAACTCTAGAAAGAATTCGAAGCACTTTCCAATGGACACAATCTCGCAAGCGGACAGTGATTAAATTGTGGAGACTTGGCCATACTTTTTTTGGCACCATGTTCTATCAAGAGAACATGCAGCTCATATGAATGTACTTGATAAACATGAATTCAGAACATCATATGTCTTCTCGGTCGAACTTCTTTCGGCCATCCACCACAGCCTCTTTGTAGTTCGTCGTAAATGAGTGTCAACAGGAAATTCACCGCGTTTCATTCCGAACACCAAAACGCACGACGCTGTTTTTGGCCCTACTCCATTGAAGGAACACAAGATCTGTTTCACTTTCTCAGTGCTCACATCCCATAGGAAATCTAAGAAGCATGATCCACGTTCCTCGTACAGCTGTTGCAGTATGCTGTGCGTTACTTCAGAATTTGCTGTCGCCAAACCTCTGCACCGCATCTACGCCTCCATTGATTGTGCGCCCGCGTTCACGTCGTCTTCTCAATTTGGGAAACTTACTATTCAGCGTTACCAATGCTCTGGACGAATTAGTGTTGTGGTTGCTTGGCTCAAAATTGTCGGGAAAAAGCCTCCAAGTAGATCCTTTGGACGTTTGTTCTTCGAGTCGGATGCTTTTGACAGCTCACCTCTGTGAAATGCAAAGCATCGAGAAGGTTGAAATCACTTTCTCTGCTGCCTCGTCCGTGCCGTGAGGTGTTCGCTAGGAGGATATCAAAGCAATACGCAGCCGCCATTGGTTCCCACTGTAGCATCTGAGTCTGGGCTGTTGAACTCGGGCAGCTCAGAGGGGGCCCTCGCCTGCTATCCTGTCGTTTTGGTCGCCCTCTCTTATTCTGCAGCTCACAGGCGTCGATTCTCGTTACTCAAAACTAACAAAAATTGCTGTGGGAATCAAATACTTACAAACCTACTATGGTTGAACTCTACTTGCCAAGATTCTGAAGATGATGTATTCAGAACTGAACAAGCATGCGTATTTACATCATGATGATCACGATCCCGACCAGCTTCAAATACTTACGGAAAGTAGCTCTCTCGCCGATTCCAGGGTCGCGATAAGGACTTTGATCCAAGGCATCTGTACTTCACAATGATCTAGTGAGAGATACACATGCGTCAGAACTTTCAGAAATCTCTCCCATCGCTACAGGGCTACCTAATCACCAGCCTTCGGCGAATCAGCCACATCCAACCACCGCGTGCCCACCAGACGACTCGAATCTTTGCAACGAATTTCGTGGCGTGTTTGAATTGCCTAAAAACAACAAGATCCGACGACCAAGAAACGAGAAGTGCTCAAAACTAACGGGATTATTATCATTGATGATCAACACAAGCCCAAGAACATAGCCGCAAACCACCTGAAGTTCCGGGCTCGAACCTGCAGTATGTCCAGAGAAAGGAACTTTCATCACATCGTTCAATGCAACGGGGCTAATGGGCGGGGTGATTCTGAAGGCTTTTGTCATTGTTCGGCTGGATACCACTCTCAAATCAATACTAGCGCGGCCTGATTGGGAGCGAAGGCGAAACGACGAAGTCATGGTACGGCAAACAGAAGCCGTAACTTGAGAACGAACGGATACATGTATCTTCTCGCTTTCTATAAAAATGCCCGAAGCACCCAAAAGTATAGGCTGGTTCGAGCTTTTACTGCGCCAACTACCGTCGTACGCTGCATTCAGTTCATAGAAGCTCTAATGAGGTTGAGGCAGACAACAAGCGTGAGAATTTGCAATTCCATTTTCGGAGACTTCGTCGGCAACGGGCATATCTTAGGAAGGGTACGGTCGGTAGGGCATCCTCACTTTGATGTTTAGAACGGCCTGACTAGCGTAAACGACACCCTCAACGCAAACTTGCCTGCATATTCTTCTCCTCTCTTTCTACACTTTCCCCGAAAAGTGTAGAGGCGTGCATGACATCAGTAGTAGTATTCAGCACGGTTGCGTGTCTTTCTATCTCTCTTTCTCCTCTTAGAGCGTGATCGTGGGACTGGGAATCTTGGTTGGAACAATCTTGATTACAAACAACGCTGCAGCCCGCGTTGCAATCGATGTCTTCATTAAGACAAGCAACCAAAGTTGCACGCAGGGGTTTTGGCAAGATGACGCTTTTCTTCCTGGAAGAGGGGCCTATGCATCAAGTCGGAAGCGCTTGTGATCTCTTGATGACAAAGGGCAGGTGTTGGTGTGCTCATGCTGGTACGGGCGTTACTTAAGCGGGGGTAGTACATTCGCTACCAGTTCTAGTCAACGGTTCTTTGCAGAGCGAGAAAGCAGCAGACCGCAAGAAGTCGAGTCAGAACTGAGGTCGGTCACAAGTGGCAGCATCCACAGTGAGGTAGGTAAAGTTCCACCGCCTTCTTGGAGCTCGGTTACCACAAAGTCGGAGTTTCTTCCATTTCGGTTGCACTGCATCGACACGGAGCTCGTCAACGCTCCATAGATGCGACCTTGCCAAAATCGACACAATGGTCGTATCTGTCATTGTGGGAGGGATAGATGGGGTCTTTCAGTGAAGGAGGCGTCTGTGAGGAAGGAAGGGATTGGCTTGACTTACGAGTGTTCACGTTCCAATTGAATGTTGCGCAATTCGTGGGCCACAGAGACTATAATTGATCTATGTGAGGGCGCTCCTCTTCGTGATTACCCAAAACCCAAGTCATTAGAAGTGGCGAAGCCCGCTGTGCTCTGCACGATGTAGCAATCTGGAGGAATATGAAAGGCTGGTTGCTGTTGCGGTTGATGCCCTTCACTCTTCCACCGCCCGCCTTGAATCATCTATTCGCACAGTTTTGTTAAACCTGAACTCACAATGCTTGGATTCGTCATCAACATCGGTTTTCTGGTCATTGCGAGCATGAATTGCAATGAAGTCAGAAGAGAAAACAGGCAAGTGAGGGGATTAGAAAAGGGATGCTACGATAAAATGACTGGTTCAACATTTAACTCCTTTTGACTTCTGATGCAGTCAATGTGCCCATTACAGTACGCTTGACTGCATTCAAAAATATGAATGCTTACACCATTCAAATACTTGAATGCATTCATATTATTTTGGGGGAAGGTTAGCTTCACAGAATCTGCTGTTGAAGTTGGTTCAACCAACTTCGGCTGCATGCGATGAAATCATCATGGCGGACGTGCCCCCTCCCCTCGTGCCCTCTCCTTTACCCGACACATGAGCGTAATTCGTTCGTTCGTTCAACAACTGTCGTAAACCAAGAGTCGTAGCCGAGCGTGCCGTCGTCGTTATGAATGTATGGGAGCTGCTCACAGACGAAAATGAGTCTCCTAACACCTGCTTAACATGCGAACGCAGCTTCGTATCCAAATCGCATCTGAAACGTCATGAACAGACCGTACATATGCGTTTGAAGCGACACACTTGCGGAGTGTGCAAAAAGAACTTTGGGCAGCGATGCTCTATGCGTCGGCTTGAGCGTATGTTTCATGAAGGAACGAAGGTTATTCCTTGTTCACATACTGGATGCAACAGGGGCTTGGCCGACAATTGGTCGCGCCTCTCCCACGAGGTATGTTTCACCTGGCTGGTTCTTTTACGTCATTCTAAGAAAAGCTGACTTCTTTCTTTCGTTATGAACAGGTTAACACACATAGATCAAAAAAAACTCAAGTGGATGCGGATGGGGTTGGAGTCACAACTTCCCCTGTGACCATGTGCATGTGTGCGGGTTGTGTGCTGGCTCTTCACAGTGTGGACCCCGCTGCCTAGTTTCTTGTAAATCTGGAGTGTCTTGACATCTTTATCGTTGCATCTATCTATTGTTCTAAACCTCACTTTCTTGCGAGCTCAAAGTGAAAGCGTTGTTGTTTATTGTCCAGGGCGATGCTGGCGCTGTTCTAAACCATCGCGCCCGGCTTGCACATCGATATGGTGCGCATACTCGAAACAACCACAACGCTGGGCGGATTAATCTGCGTGTTCGAGTTTCTACGCCCACTGGCATACTCTCTCGCCCACGCGAGCAGACTTTCTTGCGTGGCCGAGCACAAACTGGGCACGACGAACGTGCACGGCGGTGCCAGCCACCTCGGAGGCAACGTAATGGGCGCGGCAATCGCGCCTCGCGTGATAGGCACGGTGCAGTTACCTTCGGTAGAATCATTCAGCACAGCAGCCGCACTGCTGCTAGGGCTGCTCGCGTACGACGTGTGGTATCCACTGGGTATTCGGCACGGACGTGATAGCGGCCATAGCAGTAGAGCTACAAACGCCGCCACGACTGGCCTTACCGGGCGTCATACACGGGCTGGGCGACGTCGCCGTTCCAGGCCTAATCGGCGCACGTCCGGGCCCGATATGCCCCAACAACGCACGCCCTTACAGCCGAGTCGCCACTGCAGTTTGTGTTTGAAGCTTTGCCTTACGCGTCCCGCTTTTGACGTATTTTGAAACTGCCAATTTCGCATGGCCGCCGCGCCCCTCTTTGCAGCTCCCAACTGCAACTCTGCCTCTGAGCTTTCCGTCGTAGCACTGTCCGTTACCGTCGGGAGTCTTGTGAAGGAAGAGCGAAATATGAATACCAATGCCTCTGAACTTCTAAAGGCTATGGAGCAGCGTATGGCAAAAATTGAAAAAAGGATGGAAGTCTTGGAAAAGATGGAAAAGCTTGAGGAGGAAGACTCTGCTAAACGTGTGAACAACCTTAGGAACGAGTTACCAGGTGAGTTCTCGTTTTGTATGTCCGCTTTCTACAATTTGGACTTGTGTTCACGAACACAGGTTTCTGACGTACGTTTGGGTGGGATAATGTTGGCTGCAACTTCTCCAGAGAGAGTGGCAGCAATTGCTACAGCGCGAGAGGATTTGAAACGTCTGGGAATGGAATTGATAGAGAAAATGAAACAACAAGTAAGCTTTATCTAAATGTGCTTTGGAATATTATCATTGTTCTAACTTGTTCTTGCAGAGGAGACGCCTGCGGAAGAGCCGCAACGCGAATGACGCCCTCAGAGCTCCGATCAGAAGGCTGGAGCGAACCGTCTGGATTTTGCGACTGCTTGTTTTGAGTGCCTTTGTTATGGTAATCGCACTTTTTCTAGTTTATCAGTGTCTCGAAGGAAAGAGAAAGACACAGAGTACAGCCACCCCAGAGTACTCCATAGAATCTTTGCCCGGTATCATAACCAGCACGCACTCAGGAAGCAGCAGTAGCCACGCTGCTCTGACTTCCTGTGACAACCCTCTCTGAACGATTACGCTCGCGCCCAAAAGCCGTCAGTATGGTGTGCCCTTCGCCGAGCTCTCTTGCCACGCGCATGGCGCCCGCCACGGTGATGCCGGACTATGTGTCGAGACACAGGCCCTCCTTCTGCATCAGTTTGTAAATCATGTCCAACATCTGCGTGCACGGGCGCGCAACAGAAAACGAACAAACAGTAAATGACCACGCGCGCAGGCCACGTACCGGAGTCATTAACTCGGACATGCCGTAGATCTTGCAGCCGGTTTCGCGGGAGGAGCGCCGCTACTTGATGAGGGGGGATCGTGCCGATGGCGTCCACGATGCTGTCGAACAAATTGCCAGCAAGCACGCGGCGCGGCGGGAGCGGCTTGGTGGCGGGAGCGGCTTGGTGGCGGGAGCGGCTTGGTGGCGGGAGCGGCTTGGTGGAGGGAGCAGCTTAGTGGCGGGAGCGGCTTGGTGGCGTGAGTGGCTTGGCGATGGTGTCTTGAGCGGTGGCGTCTTGAGCGGTGGCGACTATCATTAGAGGGTGGCGGCGGGTTCGTTGGGGGAGCGACACTTGAGTGCAACGGAGCCAACAGGGAAGGGAAACGTGGGACGAAGAGGTGGTGGAGCGGGATGATAGGCGTATGCTGGCCTTTTGATAAGACGCTTGTGCGCCCGGGGTGCCACGTACGTGGAGCATGTTGCCCTCATTCTAGGGTATCTGCATCCACATCCACAAAGGAAGGTCATGATATGATGAGAAGGCGGCGGTCTTGCAGATGGAATGGTGGACGACGGAGTAAGGCGATGAATCTGTGTTGGTGGCGAAAGAATCAACGTCCGGCCTTCGGGGCTTCGAGCCCATTTTGGCGTTACGCGATGTGACGGATGGCAAACATGCCATCCGTCACATCGCGTTTGGCCCGTTTGCACGGTGTTCGTAACACTGATAGGCACTCTCGCCATAAAATTCTGATTATCAAATCGTGACATGTATGTATATCCTACCTGGTAGGTTATATACCTGTCACGATTTGGATCCCCTACCTGGTAGACTGCTACCAGGTAGGCTGACATAACTTGTCAGGATCTACCAGGTAGACTGACATATCGGGTTAAGCGTTACATATTGGTTCAGTGTATCAAACGGTTGATCTTTACACGCATACCTGGTAGGGGTTGATGTTATGAATTCTCGCCTTGATGGCAAGATAAGCATGCAAATTATAGGAATTTGGGATAAAACCCGAATTCAATCCCAAATTTCCAAACTGCATTGCTTTAATGTATGAAAGTAATAACAGATAGATAGTATGAACATGAAATTATTGCTTTATTGGGGTCTATGCACTATTCTAAACTCTATATAAGAGGAAGAAAGTTGCCGCGGCCGACCGCGTCTTTCTTTCTTTCTTCCTCAACCAACTTAGAGTGGTTCGAGTGTCTAGAAGTACCTCCCCACCAAAGTTTAAATGAAAGACATTTTTATTTTCTGTGTTTTGCTTCAACAGTAAGTGCTTACTGTCCAGAATTGCTACATCTGGTAGCATCGCCCTCTTACAGTACTAACCAGTTTACAGTTTCCAACACCACTGACAGAAACAAACAAGCTGACCTGACAACTGATGGTCAGACTGACAAACCTCATCGTACTGAAAGGACTTTGGACCCCACAACCAATCAGAAAGCGACAAGTCCAACCAGTCAGAAAGCGACAACTGGCAGCCAGCGGTCGTCGGTGGAAATCATTTCGAGTCACTCAGTGGACAGGTCGTCCACGTGTAACAAACAGCACACTGTTACACGTTTACCTCGCCTTAGTGACGCTCATAATTTCAAAAAGGGCAAAATTTCAAAACCATTGAAACCGAGATCACCGAGGCCAATCCGTCATCAGCGGCTATTGAACCAAGTAACCGTGAGGTTACCCGGGGATGAGGATAAGTTTATTCCGATAACTCCTCATCACCTCCACGCCGGTAACCGGTCCGGTAACCGCTTAGATCGATTTTTGACGGCGGTGAACAAAGCTCGTTTCGAAGGTGATCCAATTGGTCGACGTCAGCTAACTCGTGACAACGTGACTACCAACAACGGTGACACCTGTAAAGTTTGTCACCCACCAAAGTCACGCACCGTTTCGTGGGCAGATCACAACAGTTCAGCCAATCACATTCGCTCGTTGATCAGCCAATCAGGATTCGGTGTTGCACGTCATCGTGTGCAGCTGGAATTCGTGGACAAGTTGAAGGTGCATTGCTCTGTCTGCAATTTGTGGTGTGAGGACGTTCTGTCTTACAGTCATCACTACCTTACAGAAGTTCATCAACAAAGGGTGTCAGCCTTCTTGGAATATGCCAATGTGGCAACGTTTCCAGACGGCTTGCATATTACAAGTGTAACGAAAACGCCCAAGGAAACTGCTGATACTATAAGCATAGTAATTAGGCATTTTAAATCTAAGAATCTTTAAGTTGGAATAAATTTCTGCATTATTTTGCTTAAAATAGCTATGAACTAAAATGACCGATCAAAATAATTTACCATATAATCAAAATATACAAGCTCTACAAGAACTCCAACAACAAGTAAATAATTTACAACAACAATTGCATAATGCGAATCAAGCCTTTATTTCTTTAATGAATTCTAACCAATCTACATCTACACAAAAAGTAGGTAAACCTGAAAAGTTTTCCGGTAAAGGTGTACGTAGTTGGATAAAGGGCTTAGAAAATATTTTTATTAGCATGCATCAAGCACCAAGTGATGAACCAAAAATCAAATACGCTGTAAGTTATATGAGCGGTGATGCACTGCAATGGTGGGAACTAATCACCATTGATGGTGATGAATTAATATCATACGATACATTTAAATCCAAACTGTAAGAATATTTTGAGCCTGTTAATAGAGAACTAACAGCTTGCAAAAAACTAAGTGAGTTAAAACAGATTGGAAAGTTTAGTACTGTACGATCCTATAACCAAGAGTTCACAAAATGGTTATTACAGATACCAACCATGAGTATATCAGAACCATTATTTCATTATAGTCAAGGACTAAAAACAAAACCCAAAATTGAAGTAATAAGGTCTGACCCTACTGATATTCAAAAAGCAATGAAGATTGCACATAAAATAGATCACATATTCCGTAACGATACCTGGGGAGGAAATCGTTCGGGAAGTAGTAGTTCTGGAAGCAATGGGCCAACGCCAATGCAAATTGGAAATCTTAATATGAGAAGGATACCCTTCGTATCAAAAGAAGAAAAGAAACGATGTTTAGAAGATAAACTTTGTTTCATATGCAAGAAAAAAGATTGCATAGCAAGAAATCATTATAAGAGAAATTACGAAGGTAACCAGTCAAAAAACTAAAGAAAGCCCTAATGCCTTCTATATTAGCGCAGCCCAATAAATCAACTCATAAAGATTACCAAAATCGTCAAAAGCACAGGAATAGAAGTAAGGATAGGATTTCTATCCACCATAAAGAAAATAAAACTATAAAGATATGCGCCTTTTCTCCAGTTAAAGAAAGAAAAGTCTCGAGAAAAAGTAAGTTACTAATCTTCAATGGAGAAGTAATACGTTTAAAGCCACATAAGTGTAAAGTCTTAGTAGACAGTGGCTGTGAGGAGATTATAATCTCAAAAGAGTTTGCAGAGAAGTTAAATCTGCAACTTAATAAGTCAGACTTACAAGCAGAATTTTCGGATGGAACTCTAGTTTTTATGAACAGGAGTTCAAGTGTGCTAACTCTAAAAATTAATGAATTTTGCTTTGACATTAAACCGTATGTGGTAGATTTGATACTGTATGACATAATCCCAGGCAAGTCATGGTTATCAGAGATAAATCCATTTATAAATTGAAAGTCAGATCGCATGCTCATTAACTTAGAAGGTAAGCAAGTTATTCTGGACGCAGAATCTTGTAGGTATGAGGCCACATCCCGACCGACATTCCTACGTACCAGTAAGCAATTCGCGAGGCTTGTAAGGAAAAGTAAATCCATGATATATCATGTTGTTGTGAAGGCAAGTCCAGACAAGTCTAAGTCCGAGCCTAAAGTGAAGTTAAAGTCTAGACAAAGTTTTATGTTAAAGTCAAAGAGTGAATCAAATTTGATTAAGAGTACAAGCAACATTGAGTTAAAACAGCTGTTAAAAAATTATGAAGATATTTTCCCAGAGAAGCTACCAAGAGAATTACCTCCTCATAGAGAAGTTGAAATGAGGATAGATCTCGAAGAAGGAGCAAAACCTAAAATGGGAACAATTTATAAGTTGTCAAAGGTGGAACTACAAGAAATGAAAAAGCAGCTTGCAGAGCTATTAGCTTGTGGTTTCATAAGACCAAGTATAAGTCCTTGGGGAAGCCCCGTTCTTTTTATTAAAAAGAAAGATGGAGGACTAAGAATGTGTATTGATTATCGTGCTCTCAATAAGCAGACGAAAAAAAATCAAGTACCATTACCAAGAATTGATGAAATTTGGGACCAAGTGGGAGGAGCAAAAGTATTCTCAGCCCTTGATCTCAGATCTGGATATAATCAAATAAGAATGAGAGAAGGTGATATAGAGAAAAGAGCCTTCCGAACTAGATATGGTCAGTTTGAATATCTAATTACACCGTTTGGTCTTACTGGAGCTCCTGGATGCTTCCAAACATACATGAATATTCTATTCAGGAAACATCTTGACGAGTTCGTATTAGTATATCTAGATGATATACTAATATATAGTAATACCACAGAAGAGCATCTCAGACATCTCAAATAAGTATTTGAGATTCTAAGAAAGCATAAATTGTATGTCAAATTATCAAAATGTAAGTTTATGGACAAATCCATCGAATATTTAGGACATGTTATTACAACAGAAGGAATTAAAGTCAATCCACAAAAAACAGAAGCCATAATGAATTGAGAAATTCCTACGAGTATAACAGAGCTTCAAAGCTTCTTAGGATTGTGTAATTATTACAGAAGGTTTGTGAAGGATTTTTCAAAAATTGCTTCACCCCTCACAGACTTAACTAAGAAAACGAATCCTTTTATATGGAACTCAAAAGAAAATGATTCGTTTGAACAACTGGAAGATGCATTAAGTCATACGCCAGTTCTAAGATGTGCAGATCCCTCACTACCGTATGAGTTAACTGCAGACGCATCTCAAACAGGAATTGGTGCAGTATTATCACAAACAGAAAATGAACTAAGTAGACCCGTTGCTTTTGCTTCAAGAAAATTATCTGCAACTGAGCAAGGCTACTCTACGCATGAGAGAGAGTTACTCGCTATTGTGTATGCATTAGAAACATGGAGATCGTATTTACATGGAGCCAAATTCATAGTATATACTGATCATCATCCCTTAAAACACTTAGAAAAGCAAAAGAGTTTGTCAAGAAAACAAGCAAGATGGGTTGAGTTTATGCAAGAATTTGATTACTAGATCAAATATATCAAAGGCAAACTAAACAAGGTTGCCGATGCATTATCAAGAAAACACAAAGAAATACATGAAGTATCAGTTGATTTTATAAAGAAATTGATGAGTATAACAACAGTTCAAGTACAAGAAAAAATATTGAAAAGACTAATATCAGATTATATGCAAGATGAGTTCTTTAGAAATGTAATGAATGACCCTAAAGAACCATTTGAGAGAAAAAATAATAGACTATACCTTGAGAATCGTCTATGTATTCCAAAAGGGGAATTAAGAGACCAAATTCTATATGATTGTCATACATCTATACTTGGCGCTCATAGAGGTTCTCAGAAAACTATAGCTTTGATCAGAAGTTCTTATTTCTGGCCAAAGATGAATAACGATATTAAGGAATACGTTAAACACTGCTATGAATGTCAAACTTCTAAAAGTAGTAATGAACGATCACAAGGTTTATTACGACCATTTCCACCTCCCAGCAAAAAGTGGGAAGTCATATCAATGGATTTCATATTCGATTTACCAAAAACCAAAAACGAAATGTGTTCCATATTAGCAGTTGTGGACAAACTATCAAAGAGAACGCATTTTATACCAATGAAATCCAATGTAAATGCGAAAGATAAAGCAGAAGTATTTTATAAAGATGTGTATAAACACCATGGACTACCGCGAAAAATATTATCAGACCGACACTCAAGATTTACAGGAAGTTTCTGGAAAGAACTAATGCGAACCTTTAAAGTGAAACTGAACTTATCAACAGCATTTCATCCGCAAACTGATGGTCAATCAGAACGATCTTTCAGAACGTTAGAAGAAATGCTTCGATGTTTCATTAGTTACACTCAAAGAGATTGGGATACATATCTCCCTGGTCTTGAATTTGCATACAATAATCATCCAGAGTCTATGAAGTAAAATTAGCAAAGGAGTTGGAACAAATTCATCCTATCTTTCATGTATCATTGTTGAAACCATATCATGAGAACGTCAATTCAGAAGACAGTAGGAAGCAAGCGCAAAGAGAACTAATCATCCAGAAGAAGGACCTCAGTATTGATCAGATACTAAACCACCGCATTCGAAAGAGCAAGCTCGAATACCTAAAACACTATAAAAACCGGGACGATACCGAGAATCGTTGAGTGGATAGTCACACCATCATCACCACCGTCAAGCCGGAGATTATTGACAACTACACATCCAAACACTTTATCAATCATTTTTATTTTCTGTCTTTTGCTTCAACAGTAAGTGCTTACTGTCCAGAATTGCTACAGTTGAGCTTTACTTGAAGCTTCTAATATGAATCTACCGTTGCACAAGACTGACCACCAACATGGTGTGACGTTTGCGAAACGGCCGGGCGTCTAATTCTGGTCCGGTTGGCGAAGGTTCCCGCCAAGAGTGAGTGATGTTTCTGTAAGCGCTCGGGGAGGTGTTCAACTCTCGTTACTTGTATGAGTTCGGAGAGAGAAGGGTAGGGCTGCGGAGCAGGATTCAGGGAACTTTCGACTTCAAGCACAAACGCTATGCCGCGCAGAGTCGTTAGGCCCAGTCTACTGCTTAAACGCTCGCCACGCCACACTCGCCCCGCAATCGTAGCTGCATTGACCTTCGAAGCCATCTGAAGTTGAAACGTTGGACATGATGAGGTGCGTTACACGATCACAGACTTGCGCCCTGCAAGAATTGTCCGCCAATACCATGGGTGAGGCACCTAGAGATCTGCCAGACCCTGTCCATAAGAAGAAGGGAAAGGGGAATGCCCGTCATGCTGCCAAAGAAATCTACAAGGAGACGGGGCGCGATGTGCGTGAGGAGCCGAATCTAAGTGAAAACCCTGAAGTGAGCGATGCCTCAAATATGAGAGATGAGCCCAATGAGCACTATGTGGGAGATCAGCCCGATGAACCCGTAAGGGGCAATGAGCCCAAAGTGAGAGATCAGCCCGATGAGCCGAACGGCGATGAGGAGCCTGAAGTGGAAGATCAGCCTGACCAGCCCGTAAACGACAATGAGCCCGACATGGGCGATGAGCCCCATGATCTCGAAGAAGGGGGTGAGCCCCATGAGCCCAAAGAGGGCAATGAGCCCAATGAGCCCGAAGAGGGCATTGAGCCCAATGAGCCCGAAGAAGGCATTGAGCCCGAGAAGCTCGAAGAGGGCAATGAGCCCGAGAAGCCCGAAGAGGGCAATGAGCCCGAGAAGCCCGAAGAGGGCAATGAGCCCGATTATCCCGAAGAGGGCAATGAGCCCGATAAGCCCGAAGAGGGCAATGAGCACCATGAGCCCCAAGATGGCGATAGGCCTCATGAGCCCAAAGAGGGAGATGAGCCGCTTGTGGATGGGCTCGAGGAACCACAGGTCAATTGGGACGGGAGCCGGGCCACTGACTCCTCGGAATGTGAAGAATTGGAAAGCTGTATTGAAGAGTACTTGGATTGTGAGGAATTTATGGGAGTGGGAGGCACCAAGAAGCCAGAAGCTGCGAACGAGCCCTTAGCCAATGCTATAGAGCGGGTTCATATATGTCAAGAGGATGATATGAGCAAGGCAGAAAGCGAAACTGTCATTAATGGTACAATACCCGACATTTTGCGCTGGGCCATTCACTACCACCGAAGGATGTCGGTTGCAGGCACCAATATCACATTACCAAGGCCGCCTGCAATTGCTGTCGGAGTAAGCGTCACATTTTGGAACGGAGGAAAGCGGTTCTGGGAGAACGTTACCCGCTTCGCGAGTGCTATGCCTGCTTTTGGACAATTCGAGAATGTATTGTACGCTATGGAGCGATATCCGTCCTCGGTCCTAGTACATACTGGCTTCAAACTCCTCTTTGAGAAGTACAAGAAGATCGGGAACAAGTCAGTTCCAACTCTCATACCAAGCTCTAATGCCTTCTTGGAGTTCAGTGTGCTGAAGGCCAACAGCATCGCTAAAGACTGGTACGAGGAAGATTCTCACACGAGACTGCAAGAGGCTGCAGTCCACTTGACGGCCGTGGCTGAGTATATACTGCGATGTGCTTTCATCTCTTTTCAACCCGGTAGCAATGCATTATTCTCTAGCATGCTCACAACGAGCATAACAATGGCCGGAAGTGAAGAAGATCCCCTGCTAGTGCTTCCGAGCTCGAAAGGACTGTTGAGGGATCTATCGGAAGAAGACGCTTACGAATGTCTCAATCTTGCTATGAAGGACGCTCACAATGCAGTTATCCGTGGTAGCGCAGTCTCGGGTAGAAAGAATGGCAAGAAACGATGTACCTCCACCAGTCGTGAGCGGCTCAAACTCCAGAACCTCCAGGATATCCCCTCAGAAGTTTTAAACCTACTGATTGCGATCTTGAGAGAGTCCGTAACTACGACAGCATCAGCTACGAATAGATCTGAGGAGCTCAATTCCGACGAATTCGAATACCAGATGAAGAAGGTATTTCGTGGAGTTATGGCTCTCTACAGACATGTTGGGATGAAGTTCTTTGTGGATGTATTTGGATCCGAGTGAGTCTTCGACTTGAAGTGCAATCTTCAAGGAGGAAGGCTCAGCGATGCCCTGTGGACTTGATGTTTTTGCCGCCTTCGCGTGTTTATGATTACTACCGCTATTAGCAGGTGTCTCAGCCCTCAGCGGATCCGCACTGTGCGCCAGGTGCACACCTGTGCATGCGCCGTGTGCAGCCCAAGGCGTGAGTGGACCACGTGTGACACGAATAGTCAAGAGGAGTTTGGCACCACGGTGTGGACATTGAGTTAACTTATATTTATTATTCATTATTTATCTACGCTACAGTAGTGAGATTACTACACTATATAGTGGCTCGGCGACCTCGCCCTGACACAGAGTAAACCTCCCCAACCAGGGTTCTTGGCTCTAAGTCTTTTCCGCTTTCGCGAGTCTTCTACACTCCTTGGAGGTAAAGCTGCGTTACTAACGGTAGACCTATCCACCCTGCGTCACTAGAAGTATCACCGCCCTGGGCACTTGTCACTTAATTCACCACTGCCGTGTTCTCGCCCCTGTATAGGGTTCCTTTGTACCTTTTTCCGTGGTCCCGTTGGCCCACACCCCTGTCGCCCCCAGTCGGGCATCCTCCGTATTTCCCTTACCCCACTCTCGTGGTTTCTACCCCTTTGTGTGGTTGCTCGTCACCGCTGACGCGTGTCTCTCGTGCCGGTATCCCGTGACGTCCTCCCCCACTTATGTGGACTCGTACTCCTTGGAAGGGCTGTTTTCCCGTTCGTGGTAATCCTAATCCTACCGTTTCAACTCTTCCCGCTTGGCGTGAGGGTGAGCCTCGGCTTTAAAACCCGACTTCGTCGTGCTCATCCGGAGAGGGTCCGTTCGCTGTGTTACCCTCCAGAGGGGAAGATTCCAAACGTCTTCGTGTGTTGTCCCGCTTGCGGGTATTGCACTTCAAAGTGGTCTCCCGACCTAGACTCGGAAACGGTTAGGTTTTGTATTACCTCTCCTCGGAGATTCACTTTCCAAACTTTTGGTTTCTTACCACTTCGTGGGAGGTTTTGGTCTACACATGTCTCGGCGACCATCCTCCGCCGAACCCGTTGTCACGCGGAGTCGTTCTGTCAGTGACGTGGAACAGGCAGAGATCTCGAAGGTCCCCGCTGGCCACCCTTGACGTGCCACTTTGAAAGGCAAGTCGAAGGGCCAAGACTCGTCGAGAGCCCAGAAACCCCCGCCTAAGGCGTTGAAGGACGCTCCCAACTCTGGTGTCGACCCGGCTTCTGTCGATGTAGCTGCACCCCGGAGGAGAGACCCCGATACCGACGCCCCCCCCAGTGTCCAAGCGCAGCTTGAGGAGATGCGTGAAGCACACAATGCCCTCGTGGAGGAGTTTGAAGTCCTGCGTGTCAGGTTTGATACCTCTTCTATGAAGGATTTGGCTGAGGACATTCGCCTTTTAAGGGCGGATGTCAACACTGTGTTGGAATGTTTTGGTGGCCCTGCCAACTATGTTGAGAATGTGGAAACCCGATTTGATCGTGTCAGTGCCCGTCTGAGGACGTTGGAGCAAACTATCTTGATGGATGACAACGTCCCGGGTGAAGCCGCTGCTGTCTCGCAAAAAGCGAAGCGCAAAAAGAAAGATTCTACCCGCCGCACTCGCAAGAAGCAGGCCAAGCACGATCCCGACTCGTCGGATTCCTCCCTGTCTTCATAGGATTCTCACCATTCAGATGGTTCGGTGTCGTCGGATTCTTCGTCGGACGATGATCGTCGCCGACGCCCGTTCCATTCTAAACGGTCTTCGTCCACCAAAGGTGTGATTCGCCCCCGGAGGAAGGGAAGGAAACACTTAGGGTTGAGGGAACTCAAATTTACTAATCCCCTCTACAAGAGGTTGGTATCGTACGATATTATCGGCTTGAGGACTCCTCATTTGATCGTACACCCCGCGGTACGGGTAAGGTGAAGGACTGCATAAAGCGTATGCAGCTTTCCCTTCGTAACCAGTGCTTTTCTGGAGAAGATCCCATATTGGTGTTAGACTTCCTCGGAAGGTTCGTTTCCGAAGCGGAAATACTTGGTATGAACGAAGGACAGGCGTTTATTGCCCTACCGTATTTTCTACGTGGACTCGCCGAGGATCAATACAACTCTGTAAGAGGTTCTTCCCGAGCCTCCGAAGGAGGTGTAACGTGCTGCCCGGAAGCGGTTCAGTACCTCTTGCGATCCTACGCGACGAACAACGCTATTCAAGCGGCTATTCTCGCTTTACGCGATACCGGCCAGAACTCTGGAGAGA
>NBIV01000440.1:0-41422 GCA_003194525.1 Gracilariopsis chorda
CGTCTGGAAAACAATCGGCTTTGAAGTTACAGTCCGGTTACACGTAACGTCTGCTCGTAGCCCTGTGCAGTATACAACAATCTTTTGAACTGACCTTGATGTTGGGCGCTTGTAGTGCCAGGACAACGTGTCTCCAAAGAAGTATTTGTGTGCGTTCACACACCTAAAGGCTTTGGGAATGAAACACATCATGTCCGCAGCAGAAAACCATAACACATGCAGCGTCATACTAAAATGTTTGGGGCACATTATCCAACGTCCAAGAGAACTTCTTTGTGTTTCTTGTTAGGGATATTCGCCCTTCCGAGGACTGTGAAAGCCAACTGGTTTCCGTGAAGAGGCATTTGCTTCAAATGAACTAAAACCATGAACAACAGCGGTTTTATGCTTGTATACCTCTGTTTATTCGTGCACCTGCAAAGAGCCTTTTGTAGCAAGTTTGTGTGTTGCTCTTGGAATACTTGATCCACTAAGAACCTAAGAGAAGCAACTGACTTCTTGTCGCCCTGTGCTTGTTTTATACACCTTAAAATTCCTTGACGCAGTAAAACACGAAATGCGTCGGTGTTTGAAATCAAAGCCCCAGAAGATATATATCTACCAGTGAAAGCCAGCAAAATGGCATACTGCTTGATTGTTACCCCGTACGATGGCGATGTGGAAAAGAACTACATCGTATTTTTTCCACGATGACAACAAGATAAGAATTAGGCGCAATGGTGCTGAAATAAATGGACAGAACACATATTTCGTCTTACACGGGCCTGCTTCATCAGAAGGATATAATAACACATTCGTTGATGCAAAAAAAGTGTTTCTTCCGAGCACATCTTACTCGGAACCACAGTACAAAGAGTAACGTTAGTATGCCGAGTTTCCCAAGAGAACTAAATTCCACGTAGCCATTACGCATGAAACTCCTATGCACCGCCCTGTCGATCTATAAAAGCCCTTTGCATCAGAGGTGGTGTTGGTAATGGCTTCAAAGGCACTGTGGATGTAGAATGCCCTACAGTGTGCTTGGGAGGTGAGTAGATTGTTCTGTCCATCCTTTTGAGTCTTTCTTCTTCTTTATTTTGGGTTCAATATGTCTGATTACGGCCTATTGATAGAGGTTTTTTCCTTTTTATGAGAAAAACCTCTCTCTCCTAAGAAAGGCTAACACCTTCTGTGGCCACTGGCGGACTATCTCCGCCAAAGTCTTACCTTTTCTCTCTGCTGCGGCAGGAAGCTCGCATCTCCTAGAATCTGTCCGCTTAGGACAACGAAGCACTTAGTGTTTCAGCGCTGTTGGTAGCGTGCGTGTTACAGTCACATTGTGATGGTTTCCCTCCTATGGAGCTTGCAACAGGGTGAAGCTTCGGCGTGTGTCCTACATAGATCTGAAACAGTGTGACTTCTGCTTTCCGTGGCGATATGATGCTTTGTAGTTCTTCTGGGACATCATTGATCAAAGGCTTGGCTCTAGAGCCAGTCATTATTCGTGTCTTGGCGTCCTCAAAGTAGACCAGTACTCTGAATTGATCTTTCAAAGGAGTTCTCAAACCTTGCTTTGCAAGGCTATCCACCCGTTCATTCTGCGGAAGGCCGCAATGCCCGGGTCTCCAAACGATATCAACAAAACAGCCTCTTTTGTCGGTGATGGAACTTAGTATTCGTGAAACAGTTTGTAACGAAGAGGGTTGCTGTCGAAGCGAGCTCTGCAATCCATCTACCATACTTTTGGAGTCCGTTGCCAATCTGATTCGTCCTTTCCATCCTTCTTCACATCTTTGCAAAACATTTTCAAGCGCGTGTTTTGCAGCGGTGACTTCTGCTGTGAACGAGGACACTTCCACTCCAGCCGGGAGTGTGGCATGTTCTTGTTCAGTACTGTTCTCGTCCCACGAGATAGTGTAGGCTGCAGCTCCTACCTTCTTTGGAAAAAGGAGCTGGGTATCCCAATTTATGCCCGTCTGCATGTAGTATGATCTGGGAATCCAGATAGTAGTAAGCCATGACAAATTCATCATCATAGTATACTACCATGTCTGGCATTCGGCGATGCCCTTCATAAAACTGACGGCACTGAGGGTGTGCTGTCATAGATCTGACAAACTTCCTTAGCGCTGTCTGTAAAACCATCCATCCGTCCACTCTACCGCAATTCGAGATTCCGTGTTCTCTGGTTGTCCTGATGGCTCTCCTACCGAGCCATCGCTCCATATTTCGCATTTTGCTGGCTGTAGTGCGCTCAGCAGTGCTTGCGCTGCCCTTTTGAGTCAAAAGAATGGACAGAACAATCTACTCACTGTGCACAAGGAACCCCTGAGTCAAAAGTTTTGACTCAGGATGTTCCTTTTGCACTCAAAGATCTCCTTCGCCATGTACGAAAAGCATGAGGAAGAAGACCGATTTCCATATAAAAGAGAGGCTGCAAGGTGGTTTCGGTGTTCACTCAAGCCATCAGCCCACTCATTCGCCTCTATAACTCTCCAAACTGCTCCCTATCCAAACAGAAATGCGCTGCTACTTTGTCTTCCTCCTTCTGGCATCGGTCGTTCCGATCCTTGCCCAGCACGCTACCAACGACGTTTGCCCCAACCGTTGCAACACTGGTCGTACCCCGATCGCGAATGTAACCACCCGGTCACTCGTTCAGTTTGCGCCGTGGAGGAATGTGAAAACAACGGATATTCTTGCTCCATGCGAGGAAACTCGTTCATGATCTCCAACAACCAGCTACCTCTTCTCGAGTTTGTCATTGAATACACCTGGTCTCCGGAGCAGCGCGACCTGGACAAAAGCACACGTTTCTTGGACGGCAACGTCGGTTTCAGATGCACTGGTCCGAATGACTACTTGGACTTTGGTGGTGACAATACCAGTAACGGTGAAACTGAAGTTGTCGTGATCGACGTAGAGAAGGCGCGCCAGGACAGTAAGTGGGAGGACTCTACTGCCATCATTTCCAATGCGAGATGGTTTGCATCTGACAACCAGGGTGGAGCTCAGATGAGGGTGTACCTTCGCAGAAAGAGCGACGGGGGCCTCGCTGAAGAAGCTTCGGTTTCCGACCGCATTAACCCCGGAACTCAGAGCAACTGCTCTTCGCACAAGGTCGCTGCGGTGAAGATTATCCGCGGAAGCATGCACACCCGCGTGACGCTTGAGAAAGCCTAACGTAATACCTTAGTCATGGTATACATTTAATGTTGGACAAAGGATCTCCTCCAGACTTTCAGCTTGCATCCCCTCAATGTAGCAGGTGGAGAGATAAGGCAATAAAAATTAAGATGTAAAGCGATGAGCTTTCTAGAACAGCATGTGTGCGGTTGCTTGGCTGATGAGCCACATAGATTATCTTCTTTCTTCTTCAGTTACGTTTCACAGAAATCCCCTTCGCAGACAAAGACCTGTAGGGTCCGATAGCGGTGTTGGAATTGTTTTGTCTGTATCTTCGCAATGGTTGAGATATATAACAAAACAAAGCGTTCAAGTAGTAGGGCAGTACAAAACGCCTCAAGACGTGAGCGCTATGGGCAGCCATGGAAAGAGGGTGACGGTTTGCGATAACTGTTGAGTGGACGCGTATGCCGCCTGCAGCTTACAACGTGGCATGTAAACGATGCTAGCCTCTCGAAACGCCTCCGCACAAATCTCATGATTCGTATTCTTTCCTTTAAGCTTGTAGCTACATCGGCTAAGCCTGAAGTAGCATACACATTTTGTCAGCACCCTCCGTGATAAGCGTTACAAACACTTTACTTTTAGCACGTAGACATATCTGCTATTAGACAGTCGATACCTGCAGATACCCTACATAAATCCTTCATTAGAGTCCACTAGGGCTCTAATGTAAATAATTAGTGCAGAGAAAGGTATTGAACCATCGAAACCTTCACACTTATGCAAAATGTGCAATATAGCCCCCACAAAAATCCACCTGCGATTTAAACATTGTTCGCAGACGAAGAATAAGTCGGATATCGATACTATTAGATGAGATTCAATCTAATCCGTTGAATGTGACTAACTTCTGTTTGATCATGTGTGATATAGTTACTAAATGGGATAGATGAGTACCATTGGTACCGTTTACACTAAAAACACTTTGCTGTCAAACCTATCCACTGCACATCTTCTGAAAACACGAATACCCATTTTTTAAAAGATAGATACCGGTGAGTTCACTGGATGCATTTCTACGTAGCTCAAGCTTTTTTAAAGCTCCTTCGTTCAGTACCTTACTGTCGGTGTCTGTAACAAAAGAAGCAAATCTATGAAATACGAGTTAGATCCCGAAGAAACTCATTTGCGGGTTTGTGTTTTCAGGCATGCCAATTCCAGTAACATGAAAGCACGAGATGCCAAGCTTGGTTTTTTGGTTGTAAGGTTGCGAAGCTTTTAGACCGATAACGATACATATAAAATCCCATAAAAACTAATCCTACGGAAGGGTGGCCATTTATTTGACGTAAATAAGGTTGGTGTACCGTTACATACGTCTAAAGTCGATGTAACACAATTCAGAAAACTAAGGAAAACTCATATAATGAGTAGCACTAATTCATGGAGTATCAACCTTATAGATCTAGGATCTTCACTAACTCCGCCAAAGAAGCGTTGCTCCACATGTTTCCTTCCTCAAATCAAGGCTTTAAATCCTAAAAGAGTCCAGCGGCGACAAACGAGGGCCTATTTTTACAACCTCCCGTCATGGGTCTTCTTCTTCTTCTCCTTGCAAGGCCAGGACCACAATCACGCTATCAATATCTTTTCTGACATCCGGAAACCAGCGACTTTCTGCTTCTGCGTCTGCCTCCTTCCCGGAGATGAATCCTTAGTCAAAGAACCCGCTCCCGGGCGCTCCCGCACCAGCGGCGCCATCTGCATCCGCGTCTGCGTCTCACTCGCCTGCTGCTTCGGGGTAATACTCGTGTTTCAGGTCTGCTCTCCTGCCTCAGGGTTCCGCTGCGTATCCTGGTTTGGTGGCTTCTGCTGTCGCTGCGGACAGTCATCTTTCTCAGAAACTGAAACCCGACGTCGTGGCGTGGAACTTCGTGCAAGCGATGCCATTTGCATCGAACCCTCTGGTTTGGATATCGAATGAGTCCCTTTAGAGGTGGAATCTGCTGTTGGATCCTGGCATCTACTGCCGTTCCCAATGGTTTCACCCGACATCAGTAGACGATAAAGAATTGATCGACTCCTATGTAGAGGATCGCATGCTCCCTCGTGGGATTTTTCGCGAAACAGTATAATCACCAGATTGGAAGGCAGGTATTGCCATCGAACCGCAGATGTTATACCGCAGGGCGGAGAACCTTTGGATCAGACCCAAGCCGGGATGGCGAAAATGGGTTACCAACGCATGGAGAGGACTCGCAATGAGCATCTAGTGCTCCTGTTGTACGGGTTCGACGTTTCGCACTTCCGAACGTACAAAGAGGGCTCCTATGGAGCCCCTTTGGCCCCGTTCTTTGAACAGGAGTTCCGCGGGTGAGAACACGTGATCAATCCAAACATTCTCCTGTGGGGTCGTCCCATGCTTAGAACAGAGTTCTGATACCTTCAGAGGTCAAGCAAGCAGTATCATTTCGACCGAAGGGTGCGCTTTGAGCGGTGAGCGAGATCCCGACACGGATACTTGATTTTCTACCCCCATGTGGAGATTGAACGAATCCGTTATACTGCGAAGCCTTATAGGTACGTTCGCTTTCTGCCTAGGGGAGCAAAGTTGAGTTCCCCCATGGAGGTTTTGCCGAGCTTTCCTCCTGCCTCTACTATATGGGGTCACACCTCCTCAAGGATCATCACTCCGGTTACTGGTGCCTTGTGGCAGCCGAATGGGGAGCCTGCGTTGCCGCGCAGCCCCTATGGGAAGTTTATGACCATTTCAGGATATGGTACATCCCACCTCTCTTGAGGGTCATCATACGGCGTCTCGATCTATACCCAGCGTTGAGGTCCAAAGCCAATGTAGCTGACTTGAACGTAATCTTGACAGTCATAGACTGAGTGCGTTGGGATCAGGTGCCTGTGGCGAACAAAACCGAGATGGATAGTTCCGTTTCCGGATACGACCGATCTCCGGGGTGTAATGATCCGCATTCCGGCAACTGGGTGTGGTGTGAATCCTATGAGAGTGCTCTTATCACTCGAGCTCATGCCCTTTCCGTGAGGGATGTCCCGTGTACGGTGCCGATTGGTCACCCCACGGGGTTCGTCTATGCCGAGGACTACAAATACGAGCCTCTAATTGACTTGGGCGATCCCACCTTGGATAAAGAAGCCAATCCCCTCGACAGGGTGCTTAACACGGGGGCAATTCCACCAGCTTTTGGTGACGCTGATATTTCCGGTTCCAGGCCAACAGGCCCGGGAGAGTGGAATTTGGACACTCCGCAAGTTAGCGGGTTAACACCGCAGCCAGCGAGCATTCGCCAGGGTCTCCTTGGGGAGAGAATCCCGATTCCTCCGGGCATGACTGACATGAACCAGATGCTGGACTTTGTGGCGAGCTACCAGAAGTCTCAGAGAAATGGCGGTGGGCCAGGTTCTTCTTCAGGCTTTCCGTAGTCTCGACTGTGGGTTGTAACCCAATTTGGTTAGTCTCTTTCCTTAGTATCTGAGAAAACCTAAGATGTGGTACTTTTTCTCATCTAATCCTTCTTCTTCTTATTTTTCTCAATACTCTTCGAGGTCCCATTGCTTCTTCTATTGTCCACTTCGTGATTTCTTTCGTATTTCAATTTCTTCTAAACCGTAATTGGTAGTGTACCAGCTCCCGTTTTCTCGGTGCAAACCGAGAATCGGTAATCAATTTCCCTCCTCTTATCTACTTGAGATACTCCTTCCAACTGTACTCTTTCGAGTTTCACAACCCTCGCACTGAGATCACGTTCATACGCATCCGTTGAGGGATTACCCAACCTGCGCATCATCCAGGTTTGAAGGTAGAGCCCTCCGAGTTCTTCTGGGATACGAGAGAATCTTAGACCTCAAAACGTGAGCGATGGGTTCTATAGTATCCTCCTCGGGAGAGTAACCGTACCACTGGACCTGATAGCGTATCTCCACGTCCGGGGTTTGGACATGACGCACGATGCGGTCTATCACGAACTCCTGAGAGTGTACTTCGGGTTCCAAGGTCTCCTGGCCCATGTTTGACGGTCGTTTCCCCTTGAGGGTGCCTAATTAAAGAATGGAAACGCTTCAGAGAGGTCTGACCTTCTTCTCTTCAAGATTTGCCACCCTTCGGGTTCCGCGAGAGCCGTCGTGCCGACGAAGTTACTGTACCCGACGCCAGAGTCAACATGTCCCAGGAGTGGGTACTTCTGAAAGCGGAGGTAGCCCCGATCGTGGCCGGTATTACAACGACCGTGGCAACCTAAGAACCACGACTTGGCAGCTTCTTGATTCCCGGTTGGATTGAGCTGTTTCGTCAACTTGAACCGTTGCGACGATGGAGCTTCACGCTGCACTACCTGTGCCAGGTGACGGTTCACCTGGACAAGGGGATTTCGGGAACCTCATTGGCTAGGAGCCAGATCCTGTGTGCCACAAATTTGGATATGCACCTCCATTGGGGTGACCGTTTCTAGAATGGGCCGCAGAGCGGAGGACACCCGTAAGCGCGGTTTTTGATGACCTGCAACCGCCTTGCGCCGGGGTCTTGCTGATATCTCCCACCAAGAACAGTGTCTGTTCACTAAGGGGGTGGCGCCGCATAGTCTTCTTTCACAGGGTTCGAACCCTTTCTTCTCGTTTCCTAAGATTTCCAAAGTGCCTCCCTCGGAGTTTTGTGAATCCCAAAACCACAGGGCGATCCATGCCTGGTCAATGTCTTTGTAGGATTCCTCTGCATGCGGGTCAGCGACTACCGGCTGGTCCGGTCGGCCGAGACCTGCTTCGGTTACACGGTATTGCGAACCCCGCTGCGGGTGTCCAGTGCCTTGGAAACATTCCCAGAATCGGGACCGACATTTTCAACTGCGTCTTTCCTAGTAATGGTACTATCTTGATTACTGACTGCATCGTCAAACCGTGCTGTGGGAGCGTTGAGCACCCGCTGCGCGGTATACATTCGGCCCTTAATTCGACAACTTCCCTAATTTTGGCGGAGCACCTCCACCAAAACATAAACAACTCCAGAACCAATAGAATAATTCTATTCCTCATACTTCCACTACATTCGGAACACAATCAACATTGAACAAATTACGTTTCGACACAAACGAAGTTTTACTTCATGTAAAACCACAGAGCAAACAAAGTGGCTCTAGGAGCCTGCGAATTGATGGTTTCAAATAGCGACAAGAAATATGCGGCCGTTTCAGTGGGTGACCTTTCAGTGAACGGCAGTCACACCATACCACCATATGACTCATCCTCGCTATCCGGAGCAACAACTCCGCCAACACGACCCAAAAGCGCGGTGCGCGCCTCGGCGCCCTGCGTCGTAGCCTTTGCTCAACGCATGCGCAGCCTCTGTTGACGAGACTCAGTCAAACAACTACGACGAATACGACGTTGTGCAGCGAGCTGTACGAGACGTTCGACATCGCGTTTTGGTTCCTTATAAGCCGCGGCTTGTCTTTTTGCTCTTTCGTCACGCTTCTTGTTCCTTTGCATTTCAAGACGTTTGTTCAAAGCCTCTATAACGGCTACGGACGTGACATGGGAACCTACGCTCGTATCAATTCGGACATGCCCGCTCTCTTGCACAATGGCATCACGGAGTAAGGTACGGTGTTGTCTCTCCAAAGCGGCTACAAGAGCGTTTATGCTGACGCCTGACTGTTCTTCTTTGCTTGCGCTTGTCACATGTTTCTCCAGAGGCTGGATATTTGGCCCCAAAAGTTCAACATCCCATATGCCGGCCTTATGGAATCCGGAACGGATATTTGTGGATTTATGGCAGCTACAGTATTCGTTATGGATGCACTGCCCAACATTAAAGGCATTCAACAGTGTCTTTTGCCGTGCCGCCTTGTGCAGTTCATTCTGCAGAAACGACTTGTATGAACTAAACACAGACACGTCCGAAGGCTGGGTGGCATGTGATGTGTGTGCAGGAAGAGCAATGACAACAACATTATTTTCTTTGAAGAACGTCAATTTCTTGTATTGAATATGTGATCCATAGCCATCGAGAAGCAGCATTACCTTTTGGTTATTGACCCGCAGGTGTGCTGTCTCGTCCACAAATAATTGAGCCCATGAAAACAAAATGTCCGTATCAACCCCTGGAGGGTTTCGCTGAAATAGATAACAGGAAGGTAAGACGGAGTGAAGTGATTTTGTCCTACCCCGGATGTTCCGATAGTGTGGAAGTGTTCCGGGAAAAACAGTCACCGGTTTGTACACCTTTCCACATGCGCTCACAACTTACATGACAGTGACACGATATAAGTTCCCTTTTTTGTGGTCAAAGCTTTTTGCGACAGACGCACTTCAGCTTCTCCAATGCCTTTCCGCAAGCTACGTCCTTTCATGTTCTCGAAGGATGCACCAGATTGGTCGGTGTTAAATATGAACTGAGGCTCATTAATATTGAATCGATTAATCGTAGCAGAGACTCTTGCAATATGCTGCGCTAAGTTATTCCCAGTCATGGCTTTAACCCTCTTGTAATCCATAAGCTTTACTGGCAGTACCGCCAGATTGTTGCATCGTGTAAATCGGGTTACCCAATTCTTCGAGGGTCTGTTATTCAAAAACTGGACTTGGACCTGACGTTGCTTTGGCAAAATGATAATGAACTGTTGTACTAGATCACGAACGCCATCATTGGTTAAAGGTGTGTTGTTTTCTGCGTAGTATTTAATAGCTTCTGCAATAGTGACTTCTTCCTGAGACATCAGAACAGTAGGGCGACCACATGTATTGAGTTTGAGTTGGACATCGGAGGCTTGAATTGGTTGTGCGTTTGGATTTTGAGTCATCCATTAGGCAAAGGCGCGGCGTAGTTGACCTACGGGAATGCACTGAGTATCAGAAAGTACCTTCCAAAAGTGTTTCGTTGTAAATCTTTCGTATATTACAGATTGTATAACAACCGGTTGGGTTTCCAAGACGTGGTTGTGGGCGCAGCATTGGTCAAGTCTTGAGACTACAAGAGAGCGAATTGCGCTGAGGTACTTGCCGTCGAAATATGGAAAGCGCGCGCTTTTCAAATACGCACTTCGGTATGATGATGGACGTCTAGTTCGGAGAGCAAACGAGATGCATTGCTCGGCACCATATACATTTTCCATCATGATGAAGGAATCATTGCAAATCGCGGAAGAACGGCGTTGTCAGTTTTGGGTTTTTTGCCGAATTTAGGCCTGAAATTATATATACAGAACCCGTTTAACGGTTGTGAGTAAGAGGCCCATCAGTGGGTAGACCGGGCGACGCCGGAGTAACCAAAGTCTTATTTACGTGCTCCTTCCCCTCCTTAGGCGGAGCCACGGGGGGTGTACAACCTTGGGTGGGGGAGTAATTCTGATAGAGATATTTGGCTGAGTCCTTGAGCGGTTATTCTCAGTGTCATAAGTATACAAAGATTTTTGTAGATATGTTCGTCCCTGATCTGAGTGCGGCAGAATCCCGGGCCGCGATTCAGTTTTTTCCGCATCGTGCAATTCATCCTTAGTAGGTTCCCCTAAATGTGTTGTAAATGATGTCAAGACTTCCATGTTTAAGTTTGGCACTCTAGCGACTTGATCGCGTGAGATCCGCTTGTGGCGGTTGTCGATATCCAGTACAACTGTGTCTTTGTAGACAAAAACCACATGGTATGGTCCTTCCACGATCAGAGATAGCTTATGGCTGCCTTCCTTTTCGGGGTTATAATACTCTTTTCGGAGGAACACCCAGTCGATCGCCTGCACTCGGGGTAGGGATCGGCGAACCTTACTATCGAAATTCCGCTTATAATCGAGTTGGGCTTTCTCCATAGCCTTTCGAGGTAACGGCACTATTCTGGTTAGCCAGGCCTTCCGGGAATTGCGATATAATCCCGGTGACGGGTAATTAGAAAGCGTTAGCTGAGCTTCAATTGCAACCAGTGGCTGTATCCTTGATAACGTCAAATTAAATGGGGACAAGGATGTTATCCGATTTACCCGGGTGTAATGCGCATATGTAATGGCGTCCATGTAAAAATCACATTTCCTGGGGTGATCCGAAACGTAAAATCTCAATGCGTTGAGCATTTTGCGGTTAAAACTCTCTACCTGGTCATCCCTCTGATGTTGATACGTAGTTACAAACAGATTCCTGATATATAAAATGCGACAAACGCCTGAGAGAACTTCGACGCGAATTGGGATCCGTTGTCGGATAATAACTGCACCAGCGGTCCGTAGACGAATGCCCAATGGGTCACAAAGGCTTGCGCCACCGCTTTGGAGGTAATCCTATTAAGCAGTACAGGTTTTACCAGCTTAGAGAACCTGTCGGTTATCACTAGCAAGTATATGGTTCCGTGTGCAGCTCGAACGAATTCACCTAGAATGTCCATAGCAAAAAATCGAGAGGGGCCCGTCCCGGGAACATTGTTAAACTTTTCGAGTACTTCCTAAGTTTCACATCGTTCTTGGCACAATCGGCGCATGAACGCCGAATGGCGTTGCAATCGAACGCCATTGCCGGCCAATAAAGGTCTCTCCTCAACGTGAGGTAAATTTTTCTTCCCCCGGGGTGGGCTCCAACCTTAACAAAGTAAAATAGGTGTAAAACACTCTGCTGTAAAGCGTGAGGAAACCACAATCTATGGTTGAGATTGAACAAACCTGTCTAGATAGCCTTGGTCATTGACCGGAAAAGGAATCTGTTGTCCAGCGTTGAAACGGGCGTGAATCTGTGTGCAGAACGGGTCCGCTTGTTGTTTGTGTATCATCTCCTCTGAATTAATTGGCAGAAAAGAACCGCCGGGCAGGTCCGATTGTTCGGTGACGAGAATATCCTCACACACGTCCTCCGTCAGGTTTTCTGCTTCTCCCTCGAGATTTGTCACCATGAAACATGAAATACCTTCGTCATCGACCGGGTTCGCTTCAGGGGTTGTTCTCAGAAGGGATATTACATCGGCCTGAATATTAAACGTCCGCTTCTTATAAAGGATCTTAAAGTCGAATTCCGAGAGACGGAGACGCCTACAGATCAAGCGACCCGAGGATTCGGAGATTCCTAGGAGCCAGCGCAAGCACGCGTGGTCCATGTGGACTTTGAAATTTGTTCCCACCAAGTATGGTGTTAACGTCGAATGAGCCCATACGACTGCTCAACACTCCTTCTTGGAGATCGAGTAGTTTCTCTCGTGAAAATTCACAGAACGAGACCAATACCCAGTAGGGTGCCGTTTCCCATCATCTGAAGATTGAAACAATGCACAAACAACCTGGTTTGAACTCGTGTCAGTGTCCACTTCATATGGAAGCCGAAGGTTGGAATGAGCCAAAATTGGCGGCGACGTACGTCGTTCACCAATGCCGTGAAGGCAGACACTTTCTCGTTGCCAAATGGTTCCAATTTGACTGTTGGTCCCTCTATAAGCAGCCTATTGAGTGGAATAGCAATCTCCGAGAACTTCGGGACGAAACGGCGGTACACGTTGAACAGTCCTAGAAAGGATCGCAAATCCGTTTGACTCTTCGGATGTTTTGCTTCCTTCAAGGATTTCACTCTAACCTCATCGACTGAGAGACGTCTGGGGCAGATGATATGACCCAGATATTTAACCGAATCGGTAGAGAACTCACACTTATTGAGTTCTAAAGTGAATTCCGCGTTGCGGACTACCTCCATTACATCAATCACCTGGGCTAAGTGATCATCCAGATTGTTGGAGAAGACAACGGTATCGTCAAGGTATACGGTACACGTTCTCCACTTAAAGTGGGCCAACAGAATATCAATCACAGGTTAAAACGTTGCGGGAGCATTTGTTATCTCAACGGTCATACGCCGAAATCGGCATAGTCCTTGATGACACACAAAAGCCGTCCTATCATGGTCTTTCTCCATGATGGGGACTTGCCAATAACCCCAATTGGCATCGAGGGCTGCGAAAACAGTTGCACTTCCAAGGGAGTCAATGTATTCATCAATTCAGGGGATCGGGTATACGTCCTTGACGGTTACCGCATTCAAGCGTTTGTAATCAATACAGAAACGCCACAATACATCTGGTTTCGGAACTAACACAACTGGTGACGCCCAAGGTGATTGAGCTGGCTCAATGACGCCAGCTCTTAGCATCTTCTCCACTTGGGTCTTTTCTTCCTCGCGAGCTTTTGGTCCTGCCCTGTAAGGGTGTTGCGCAATGGGCCCGGTGTTTGGAAACAGATCAATCCAATGTTCTGTAATCCCTATAGTTCCCAGGAAGCCATTCCACATTGGAGTAAATTCAAGAAGCATGTCTGTCAGCTTCTCCCGATGAGATTCGTGTACATGCTCGAGATTGGACTTCTCTAATTCCTCAAAAGGATCCGTCTGTTCTGTACCTGCTGGCAGGGTGTTAACCTTCAGATGTTCCGAGTGGTCAGAACCCAAACCTACGGTTGTAGCTTCACCATTTTCTGCGGTTTTAGCGATATCCTCTCCCTCATTAAGGTCTGTCACCCTGATAACCTCTGAAATAGGGATCCTTGTCAGCACGACCGCTGTCGGGTGTGGAAGAACGGAACCCAGAATCTGGTTTTTGATTAAGCATTGAGTGGTTTTCCCAAAGTTGGCCACTAAAACCTTGAAAGGTTTATCCGGTTCCACGGAGACAGTCCCATTCAGTAGGGCAAGCTAGTGCCAATCGTAGACTCCCGAAAGGGGTTGAACCACATGCAGACCGTGGTGCTTAGTAGTAACTGTAACCCGTACTTGGGCCTCCGGTGGAATCGCCACTGATTTTGCTACCTGCAACTTTGCCGAGACTGTGTCCTTCTCAGAATCCCATGGGCGACGGGTTATGGAACACGCTTTTGCGCAGCACCCTTCAGGGGTTTTTCGAACGATTGGGATCGTAAACGCATTTTCGAGCTCCACTGTTCGAATCCGAGGACGAATAGCTTCCACAACACGCTCGCCAACGTCACAACCCAAAATGACTGGGGCAGCGACAGACTCGCAGAACACAAAGCCCAGTTGTACCAAGTACGTTTCCAACCTCACCATTAGTTTAATCGTTCCAACCGTCCGCAACAGGTTATTATTCGCATCTGCGATATCCATCCCTGAAATGTATTGCACAAAAGCCCAGAGAGTCGGTTCATGCATTAGGTTAGGCGCAGCTCCTGTATCCAGAACAGATAATTGACGAACCATAAACCTGTCGGACTAGCCGAGATCGGCAAAAACTTTGTAGTTACGTCTGGCCATGACCAAAACTCGATCCGGAATATGAAAGTTACGGGACCGTATCCACGGGCAACGTAGTACACCAAAGTGCCCCAAGTAAACGTCGGTTTCAGCCGTTTTCCTCGAAAGGATCGGGACTGTTTGGGACCAAGGTTGCGGCGCCTCGGGCGTCTTCAACCTTGGCTCAGAAGACGCCCCTCTCGTAAGGAAGGCTCCCAAGTCTATTTTTTCGAAGCAGGCTTAGGTGGTCGCGGTACTACCAATTGGTGGGAAACCGGTTGTTCCCCAATCAAGGGTGCGGGATTCTGAACCTTAAAACTGATGTACGCTCGCAGGAGCTTCTGTTCCTCATAGCACCTGCTTGGAACACGTCCATTTTGTTCAGAGGTTAGAGCCTCGTACTGGGCGATAATTCGAGAACCCCTCCCGAAGCGAGAATGTGCAGACTGGCGGTTTATGGCCTAAGAGGTAACATAAAAAGCAAATAAGCTCTGCTGGATCCTCTGGTGGACGACTTTCCACACGGCGTGGTTTTGTGTCCCTCCATGCGTCCCGAGAGAACCGAGAGGTGTTATTCGATAATGCTAGCGGTGCCACGGGTACGCGTTTTCCCTGAACATTAAAAGTAGGGTGTTCCTCCGTGGGCAGGACCGATGTAGACGGCAAGTCAAAAGTGAGCATCGAGCTCGGGTTACTTCCAAGTAAATGGGTGTTATCACTCTCTGAGTGGGTGAAGTTGCCTTGCAACAAGGACAATGAAGAATCACACCCTTCCGCGAGGAGCGCTCTAAGCCGAGACCTATAGTTTCGCCTGGCGTGCAGGGTATCCTCCTCAGTCTGGGCGTATTGAACTAGCTCCAGATTGGTGATCCTTCTTTTATGATCCCAACTTCGGGCACCCAGTGTCTCAATCGAGGGGTCTAAACCATCCACGAACATGGTACATCTCTCCTGAGCGAATTATGCATTTCCAAATCTGTGAAACGCCTTATTCAAGCGAGTTGAGTAAACTGTTTCGGTTTCCGTAGGCTTCTGTCGGGTATCAGGCAGAGCTAGGACAGCGTCCTGAATCGCATTATTAGTTGCGTATAACCTTAAGAGATACTGCACCGCTTCGGGCCAATATGTAACTCCTCCTTTTGAGGCTCGAGAAGTCCCGTGGATGGAGTTAAATTGATCCTCTGCCATTCCCTTTAAGAAGTAGGGTAAGGCAAGATATGCCTGCGCGTCACTCATACGGAGAATATCGGATTCCTGGACGAACCGCGCAGGGAAATCAAGCACCAGAATTGGGTCTTCTTCTGAGATTTCTCTCTTCCATAGGATAATGCCCATCCTCCTGATGTAATCCCTGACATTACCTGTTCCACGGGATGAACGATCTCCCAAAGAATTATCAAACAGATAGTAACGCTACGACAGTAGCTTCCGATAAAGCGGATTCGTTGACCTCAAGTCCCTCAGTCAGAGGTGCTTCCTATCTTTCTCTCGTGAGCGGATGGCCCGTTGAGAGGTATAAGTAGCCTTGGACCGCGAAGCAAGGGACCAGCGACGTCTATCGTCAGAATCCGAAGAAACGAGGGACTAACTCGACGACGATTGGTTCGAATAAGATTCCGATGAATCCTCTTGGAGGTGAACTTCCCTTCTGGGCATGCAGTGCTTCCGTATAACGAAGCGGTGAACCGAGTCTTCCGAAATGTCGGATTCTTCCTTCTTGGCGTCAAACCCTTCATGTATTAGAATTATTGCCTCCAAGGAGTCGAAAAGTGATTGTAAACGGTCCGCTCTGTTGCGGGATTCCTACACAAAGATGTGATTCTCCTGAATAAAAACCGCAGGGGTACCAAGACGTTCCACAGTGGAGTTGACATCCCGTGTAAAGATAAGAACTTCACCTGAAACATCCCTCACTTGGGCGTCATCTACTTTACGCCAAAGCTGGGTTACATCCTTTAGGAGCTCCACATGGGCGGCAATCGCGATATCCACGCGGGACTCCAAACGATGGGTCTTAGTTATTTCAAACCGCGTACGGCTAACTGCAGACGAAGTGTCCATTACGGGTGGTTGATCAACACTAATAACCTCCTGAGGTGCAGATGCCACTGAGGGTGCTTTCCGACTGTCCGGATCGATATCGTTGTCTTCTCGATCCACGGTTACTGACATCGTTGACCTCGGCCTGGCTGGCAGGGCTGGCCCAGCAGGGCGGTCGGATGCATTCCTGTAACTGGGGGCAGGCGGTGTCATACTGAAGTAGACAATCGACTGTTCAGGAAAACGACAAAGTTGACCAAAAGACGTCCGGAAAACGGGGAAACCAAGCAAAAGCTCTCAGAAACCCGAACAAAGGTAGAAAGATATAAATCACAGCGGTAAGTGTCCAAAATACCCAAACTCTTTGAGGTCTTCCCAAATATGGGAAAAAGAAAACTAGGAGACGGAACCAAGTACATAATCGCGGGACCGGTGTTCTAGGTTGGGATACCACTTGTAGAGCAAAAACTAGCGGCGAGAACTGCACATCAAGTTGTTAGAAGCCTTTACCTCACGAGAGGTAACATAGTGAACAGAGCTCTCTGTTCCGCCCAAAGTTGGAGCGTAACTCCCAGAGGGATTCAGGAATAACCTACAGAGGTTGTGGTCCGGGATTTGGATTTCGTACCGGACTCGGTTTATTCAGTGTAACACTCTAAAAGCGTAAAAGCAACGAGCAAAATGGGGACGAGGTTCGTGCACAAGCAGTCCATAGACCCGAAGAAACCAGGGGAAAACAAGAAGAAATGTCCTTATACAGGGGCGACAACCTGTCCTCGAAAGGATACAAAAACAATAATAACAATATAGTTAGAAGCCCAACGGGCAGTGTGATACAGATGACCTGAGCGCTCCCATGGAAATAAATAAATGGAATCCACTCATGGATACACTCCTCGAGGAGCCGTAACGCGAGGAGGGCAATTGTAGGTAAAGCCCTACTTTGTTGAGTTTACTTTGGACTCGGAACTGCGAGGTCACTTGCCCCTAGGTAGTTCTAGTGAACTAGAACTACCTAACATATCTAAGTAACTTATTTCACACCTTCTAAGGGCCATACAAGTGTGGATCCCAGTGTCAGAGCCAAAGTAAAAACTAAGTCATAAAATTCCAAACTTGGAGCCAAAAACTACCACGCGTACCACGCGTTACCACGCGTTACACCCATACAGGGCTATTCATAGCCAACCCATCAGGGTGCCATCCCCTTGCAAGGGGCCACCCTGACTTACCCCTTCCTAGGGAAAACTCATATAATGAGTAGCACTAACCCAAGGGGGATCAACCTCATATGACTATGATCTTCACTAAGTCCGCCAAAAAGGCGTTGGTCCACAAAAAAGGGTATTTTGTCAAGCTTCTTAGTCCACTACGTAGTTTGGAGTCTGGTTTACTCCGGCAGGGCTCAATTTCCAGTCCATATTCTCATTAGGTTAGCATTCAACCACTTCAAGGTCGTTAACTTCCAGAAAACCATCACAGATCCAACAGTATCTGATATGCGCCGTAATGTTGGTATCAGTGTCCAAACACGTCCTCGACTTATGACCTCAGTTCCTAGCTGCAGACGTTTTTTTGGATCTATGGGAAAGACCACTATGATCAGTGGTATTGTGGCAAACGTGTAAGCTGGCAAGTTAGACAACCGAAATCGGTCAATGGTCACTTGTTCGTATGAGTTACTGGGCCAAACTAAACAGTGTGCTTTGCATCTCTGCAACGTTAGAGAGGGCGATTGTGTTGGCGACAGGGAGAAACAAATCGAACCTCTGGGGGGCAGCACTGGTATTTGTAACGAGGATAACACTGCCGATGACCCGAGCAATGGCGATTCGATCGTGACAGAAAGTAACGCTACTCTACCTTTGAAGAACGTAAATTTCAGAGACATTGAAGTTGCAAGGGACGAATCAGTGGAGGTCCATGGCCAAAAGTGGATGATTTCTGATGTTTCGGCGCCGCTAAATGGATTTGTGCAATTGCACCAATGGAGAGTCAATGGCCCAGCTCGAGATTTCATCACCGCCCCTCACGCTCTGAATAATATCACGCCATTTGACTGCTTTATGTGAATGTTTCCAAAAACTTATATGAAAGTGATTGTGGATAGAACTACTGATATTGTTTGCCACAAAGGTTCTTAGAGGACTACTGGAGGAGATATTCTGAAGTTTTTTGGCATTCTCGTTTTGATGACTCGATTAGAGTTCTCAGACAGGCGTGACTTGTGGATTCAAGATTCTCAGTATCCGTATTTAGCATCCACTGACCTTGGAAAAATAATGGCCAGGAACGTATTTGAGACTATTAGAAGCTGCATTGTCTTTAGTGGAGATGGAAAGCGTGAAAAAGGTGGAGCTGCTCTTGGAATCTCGTCATGGATTTTGTAAAAGCAATTTACGACCATCGCCGAACATGCGTCACTCTATCTCAATCTCTATGTGTTGACAAAAGCATGTCACATTGGTACGGGCTTGGTGGTGACTGGGTCAACGTTGGCCTTCCTCATCGCGCAGCAATGGGTGGCAAACCCGAAAATAGATGCGAGATAAAATCTGTTTGTTGCGGAGAAAGTGGTATTATGATAAGCATTGAACTCAATATCGGTTCAGAAAACAACTCACAATCGTCGTTCTCTACGAACCTTCGGCATGGAACTGCTGTTGTTCTGCGATTGATTGAGCCTTCGTTTGGAACTGAAAGCGTTGTTTGCGCCAATTCACTTTTTGCGTCTTTCCAAACTGCGACTTTTCTATTGCACAAATGTTTAAAATTTATCGGGGTTGTGAAGAATGCAACTATAGAGTTTCCTATAAAAACTTTATCAGAATTGACACTTGCTCAGAGGGAAGAGCACGTTACGCTTCTATGGAAGAAAAATTCAGTTAACACGAATCTTATGGTAGTTTTGTAGGTGGACATAGATCGAAGGTATTTTATATCTACTTCTGGAACCACAAATCTTGCTACCCCAATCTTAAGAGAACGTTGGAGAAAAGTTAAAAATATGACCAAGATTGTGGAGATTGAAAAACTGATTCCAGAAGCATGCAAAGAGCTCTATGAGTTCTGTTCAATGATAGATCGGCTCTATCGGTGCCGCCAATTTGGCCTCGAACATAGAAAGAAAATAAAAGTTAAAGAATGGTCTTTCAGGGTTAATTGCTCGCTTTTGGCAATGCGCATTGTTGAGGCGTGGAATATATACAAGTCAGCTAAAAAAGGACGATTTGACCTCAATCTGAAAACATTCTATACAAAACTGGCATACAAATTGATCGATAATACCTGGGATACAACAAGCCTTACAAATAGATGCAACCAAAAATTGGATGATATTGAGTCAGCTCCAAAACGAGCTGGTACTGGTATTCATTTGATGCAAGGCAGTCGCAAGTGTGATCAAAGTAATTCTACGGATACGATGGCACTTTCCCAAAGACGCTGCAAAACCTGCGAATCAACGAAGAACTCAAATTTTATATGTTCCGATAGTTTTTCTTTAAGATTGATTTCATTTATATACATCAATGTGGAACTAATAGAACATGTCCGTTTGAGCATTGAAGTTACATTCTTGGTGTTATGATATACAAAAAGTAAAGAAAAATACGTACACCCGTACACCTAAACGCCAAACGCGTGTATTGAGCTGAAATCATACAAGTTATGTGCTGTTGGCAAATGCAAATGTTACACTACCTGTAACCCCCTACTGCCTCAATATGCGTTGTTAATATTGCAAGAGTTAATTATTTCTATGGTGAAACAACCCCTTTAACATATTAAACCGTACTATATATGTTACACAAGTAGGCTCGTATGCGTTCTTAGCAATAATTATTACAAGAATCATGCAAGATCCCAAAGAAGTTTTAGAGGTTGAAGAAATTCAGCAAAGTTTGAGCTCGGATTTACCAGAGCTGCTCAATTGGTTGGAGCTAGCTGAGCTGTTACAAATACCTATTGCTTCAGACTGTGAAGCATTTAAGCACTAAAAGCACCTCTATTGTTTTAGTTTAATGTAGAGACTAAATATGATATATATACCATTTGGAGGTAACTATTTCATACGCAACCCGTAATGGTTAGACAGTAAACAAAATATTCAAAAACTTGGTGTGCCGTGGTTGGATCTCTAAAATGTAACGAGCATCAAGTATGAGATTCAGTACAAGAGGTACGGCTACAGGTTTAGAACGCCATACATCCATATATTCCCCCCCGCCAGACGTCATGGCGGAGAGGGCATGTTCTACGTTGGCTTCAGACATTGAAGGCTACATCGCAGATATGTTTGATAATGAAATTCATGCCGTGGAACATCTACAGACTGCAGTTTCTATTGTCATCAATAATGAAGTTGGGCGTAACAGAGATAAAGTTCTGTTACATTTAGTGCGAACGTTTCTTTCATTTGCCAAGTGGAGTAACGCTACTCGCATCTCTATATGAGTAAATGAGTAAATCTGTCTCCATCCGGTCCGCTGTTCAGGAATATATTTACTCAAAATGCTAAATCTTTTGAAGATACCCACTCCAGTACAGTTGATCGTGAGTAAATCTATCTCCAAAAATCCAAAATTACTCATTTCCTCAACCACTAAGAGTGCTCTAAACAGCCGTTGAAAATGGTTTGTTTGTGCTTAGAATTTTTTAATTTGAACCCCCAGTTCAAGAACTCTTTGTTTCTGAGCCAGACGTCAAGTATTCTTTTTACTCTCAGACCGGCTTGCCTCATATGAGACCAACCTCTTAGTCGAATAGACACTAGTGTCTATCGGACCGGTGCGCTGACCTCATATGAGGTCAGCGCAACGGCACGCAAAATTAAAAAAGAAATTTGAAATCTGATCCGCATGGCCCCACATTTCAAATTTTGAACTTGAAACATGGCCTACCGGGTGGTCTTACAACTATAAGTACATGTAGAAGACGACCACTGAGCCATAACAGCAGCTCAGTGGTCGTCAGGTCACATGCGAGCAGCAAAACATGAGTTCGAATCTCGCTGAGTTTCATAAAACTCCAAAACTCCTTCGGGAGCTCGACTAATTCTAAATATCTTTAAACTCTCAGAACGTTTATAACACCCACTTGAACAGCAGAAAGAATACGGTGACATCTGTTAAAAGGGCAGTTTCGTAATAGAGTTTAAATAATCTAGCAAGTCTAAATAACGCGGATTGAATTAGTAGGGGGCTAAAGGTAAAATGAACTTATTGTAAACTTTTGCATTTAAACATAGATTTTTAATATAAAAAACGAAGGTTGACAAGGTTGTGGACATCTTCGTCAGCTTCTGAACTTCATTATACCGTGACACTCTTCAATGTGTTTCATAAAACAATCTCTATTAGTACCAGTGTGACATAAAAACACTTCTTTTTCCTTTCTGATATAGCACCCAGAACATAAAAACTTGGACTTTGTATTACCTTTGCAGAAACTGCATCGTCCTTGATATAAAGCTTTTGTAATCTTGCCATCCTTGTTTTTTCTCCTTCTATTCGTCTGCATTAAATGCAAGCCAGTGCCTGCAAACATTGGCTTCTCATGATCATTTTCACATTCTTGCTCATCTCTGCTCATTAGACCTGTGGTATCTCATGTATTCTCAATTAGTTCATCAGCCAACTGGCAATAGAAGTGGTGCGGACTTTTCACGTTTCGGGTTCCATTTGCGGCTTTGTACAACTTCCAGGCGTCCACAATACAAATCGATAAAAGAGAGCAGTTCACTCGAAATGACCACTCTTTCACTTCAATTTTCTTCTCCAGATTCAGATCATCTTGTCTGCATCTGTTATGGCGATCGACCATTGAACAGTTTTTCTAATACTCTTCACACACTTCGGGAATTGCGACCTCCATTTCCACTTTCTTAGAAATATTTCCCTCCCGTCTCCACCTTTCTCGAATAATAGGACAGCCAGGACTAACCGTGCCAGAGGTTGATACGAAATACCTTCTTTCTCTGTCCATCCACATTACAGCCATTATATCATTATTGATAATGCTTCCTTTCGATAGCATAGATACAAAATCTCCCCTGTCTGATAAAGTAGTTTCGGAGAGATGTGTCATCGGATATTCACGAGTAGCATTTTTGACAACTCCAGTAAACCTTAAACCTTTTTCCAGTAATGCTTTCGCTGTACTGACAGACGCAAAAAAGGAATCCGCACATACCAACCGTCCTGATCCAAACCATGGTTGCACTAAGCGAAGTAAGACTGCCGTTCCATGGGCGTTATCAGAATCAAAAACTTGTTCCGGAATATTTGCACCCATATTGAGCTCAATGTTCACCATTATGCCACTTCGTGCACAACATACGGCCTTCATTTCAAGACCATTTTCCGGCTTTCTGTCTAATGCCGTATAGTGTGGAAGCCCGACATCAATCCAATTACCGCCTAATCCGTACCATCGTGACATTCCTTCGTCAACACATAAGGCATGTGATGGCGTGACAAAAGACCGACGATGGTCATTGATTGCCTTCACAAAATCTGTTACGAAGGACCAACGCGCGATTCCCTGCTCTTCAGTCACACCATTTCCGCTGAAGCATATTGAACTTCTAAGCATTTCAAATCTGTTCCGTGACATCGCAAGACCAATATTTGGCTGAGGAATAAACTTACAAAAAACGGCTCGAGGCTCCAAAGATCCCGTCTGTTAGAGAACTCAATGCGAGTCATGAGGATAAGAATTCCAAAGAATTTGAGCAATTCTCCCCCTGAAGTCCTCCGAACGTCTTTGCTTTCTAACCGAACATTTGTTCTGTTCACTATGAACTGCAAATGCTGCATAGGGAACATCCAAAGAAAGAAATCTAATGCACTCATGTTTGGAGGAACGTGACGCGGTGAGAAAGAATCTCCAGCTGGGCCAACCACTTTCCACTGATGCATTTGCATACAACCATTCAGAGGACTCAACGTCGTACAGGTTTCCCACACACGACCGTGAATCACAGTTGATTGGACAGGTGCATTTTCGCTGAATGAACTTGTTTGCGGCTGCAAAACTTGCATCTGAGATGGTGTGACAAGAGCATCTTCCTCGATATTTTGCGTATTAATGGGTTCAACCTCGGTAATAGGCTCTTCTGCAGCATTCACGGCTTCGTCAACACCGGTACCTAGCTTGACACTAGATAGAGGTAGAGTTACTTCTTTTTCTCGGTTCGGTAGACGAAACTTCACAGTCAGAAAAGTGAGATTTGGATTGTTGATCTTACGTATGTCAACATTGAGGACAGAACCGTGTACCGTTGTTGACTTCCATAGAGATCCGTAATAACGTTTGCATTCAGCGTCATTTGTAACCAGACGAGCACGACTGTTGACAGTTGTTCCAACAGTTCTGCGAAGATCTGTGGACGGGGCCATTGTGTACGAATGTTGTTGACGATAGTGCTCGATGTGACAGCTACGACTGTTGGTGATGTGTTGTGGACATGGTTCAGCGCTGCCGGCGTAGAAGACATGATAAGAAGATCAAAGCGAAAAAGTTTTTGGAAAAGTTTTAAGGTTTTGATAAAGTTCTAGAGTAATTAAGATTGACCTCATATGAGATCGCTGGTCAGATAGACACTAGTATTGGGTTCTTCTTCGCAACTCCAAAATCAGTGCAAATTGCGTCTCGCCGCGCCTGCCCAACCATCATACTGCAATCGTTTCCTCCGTGCTCACACGTGCTATTCTTAGTCTTTCGAAGCTAAGAACCCATAGAACTTTGGCACCGCATGCGGCACCCCTACCCGTAGGGATATGTTGAGCGGATCACCGTGAACTATTCAAGCCATCAAAGGGAATGCTGGTGATACCACATTCACTTATGCCGTAAAGGTACCGGATATTGGGGAGGCACGATGGGTACCCAGTGAGCTAGTTTACGTTCCAAGAAATGGCCCAATGGTGTAAAGGAGACGGACATCTGCCTCTGTTCTCCTCATGAAAAGTTGCTGCTGTTTCGCAAGCGAACATGCCATCTGGTGTGGCCTCAAATGGCCCCAAATATTGTTAATGGGTTTTGTCGCTGATGTGTTGTCAAAACGGAGAAGGAGCACGCAATAGGGAAAGGTTGCGATCTGACGCCTGCCTTGGCTTCGGTTTTAGTGAGTTCGTCTTCGTTCTATTAAATACTGCATCTTTCTCAACAACGGAGGCCGTCTGTAACGGCGCGGCCACCCGTTTCGATTCTGGGTGGCCGTGCCAAGTCACCGCCACTAGGCAGAATGCGCCCAAATGCGCCAAACTGATTACATAACACGAAATAGATTGTGCTGAGTGGGTGTCACTTATAATGTGCGGCTCTTCAGTGTTCGTAACATGCAGCCACGTAAGGGGTACCCACGCACAGCGGGCTGTCGAACATATGACACAACATCACCCCCGCCAGGTCCAAACTACTCAGACTTCTTACTCTTTCTGGTAGGTAGGACCTTCTTCCAATACTTCCAGATAACGTTAATGTCGTTAGAGTTCTCTACCGGCCCCCATCCTGGTTCTACGTTGCGATCCTTCCACACCACAAAGTACCTCATCTTTCCATTTTTCTCTGTGCGGTGAGCCGTGATGTTCTGAACTTCAAACGTTGGCTCCTCTACGGCGAGTCCAGCATCAGTTCTCAAAATTAACTTCAAGTGGTCTGCTTGCACGGCTTTCTTGAGCTTTCCAAGCTAATCGCGCAATACGAATGCCCCGCCACAGTTTCTGCGCACGACATGAAACGGACCCTCGTATTCGGCGTACCACTTTGATTCCTTCGTAATATCTCGCATCATAGCTCGAGATCCAGGGGGGAATGCGTTTGCAGTTATCATACGCTTTCCAGCTTCAAAGTATGTAGAGTCTCTGCTCTTAACATTCTTGATCCTCTCGGAGACTGCAGGGAATATTTCTTCTGTTAACTTTTTCTGATGCACTTTCCAGGCCTGTAGTGCCAACGGTGCGAAGTCTCCAGTCCTGCCACACTTCTCAAAACCACTCATGCATCTCCCAGATATCAACGCGAAAGGTGTTGAAGAGGTCAGGGCGGCCATCTTACAATTGTAAGCCAACTGGACAAAGGGGATGTACTCCTCCCACCTATGCGTAGCTCCATCGATTTCCTTGAGCAACAAGGTTTCAACAACCCCATTGACACGTTATACAGCACCGTTTGCTCTAGGACTGTACTGTGAGATTGTGCGGTGGTCTATGCCAGTGAGAGTCGTTAGCTGACTGATGAAGTCGTTCACAAATTCCGAACCGTTGTCCGACCGTATCACGCGAGGGACCCCGAAAATGGACAATATTTTCCAAAGGGCGCGGGTTACCTGTTCCATCTCCTTGCTATTCAAAGGCATCAGAATAGCAAACTTGGTCATTAGGCACACGATAGTGAGCAACGTGTTATGACCGCTGTCGGCGACCGGTAAATAGGTGATAAGGTCAACAGCGATATGATCTCATAGAATATCCGCAGACACCGGCGTGAGGGGATGAAACCCCCTTTTCTGAATGTTATAACGTAGACAGGGCACGCAGGATCCTGTTTCTTCTCGAATCCCCCCTTACCAAAGCGGAAGTTTGTCCGTCTGTCTGTGTGTCTGTCAGCTAACGCCCACTCATTGGCCGAAAAATCGGCAAGGAGGCTGCCAAGTGGGAACGTGGCATTTTATGCCTTCCAAGAGGCATCTTGCACCGCACAATGCGACACGTTTCAACCTGGCGCCTTTTGCACACCACAGTAGCCAAGAGCCATCTTGCACCGCCTAATGCGACACGTTTCCACCTGGCGCCTTTTGCACGTCACAGTAGCCTAGCCGTTTGACCAAAGTAGCCCACCCGTTACACTACAATAACCAAGCCGTTGCAGTGCAGTGCACATGACCGTTTTAATTACTATTTTTCAACGGTCATGTGCACCAATGGCATTGCACGCTCTACTACACCATGGTTATGCAAACCAATGAAATGGCACTACAATAAAGCGTGCCATGTCAATTACCATGGTTATGAACACCAATGAAATGGCACTACACTAAAGCGTGCCATGTCATTCACCATGGTTATGCACACCAATGACATGGCACTACACTAAAGCGTGCCATGTCATTTGGGCGCTGAGCGCTCCCCTTTTTTTGCTTAAGTTACCCTACAAATAAAACATTGCTCGACAGAAGTATACAGGCATGTACTTGCCGGCACGCCTATACTCCTCTACACCATAGAGCAGTACGCAGTGATCTCTGAACTGACGCTCCACATAACCATGCTCTACACAATGAAGCAAGGCGCGACAATGGTAAGAGGGACAAGGTTATGCGTAATGATTCGATGCGCGACGATGCTAGGCACGACGATGCTCTACGCTGCTGCGGTATACGCAAAGGTCTTACTTCCGCACGGTAGCATAGTTTACTGCATAATTGCCACACGCAGTGCTGCCTTCTAAGATGCTCCGCGAAACAAAGCTATGCTTGAACATGTTCTACATGAAGACTTTATGAACCATAGTGGAATGCACGAAGATTGTACTCCAGTTACCAAGCAATGCTCTACAGCTTCATTCTCAAAGCTCGATGCCATAGAATCCACAATACCTGAGCAGCACGCCATGTTACCCTAAATGAGGTTCTGCACAAGACTGTTCGACGATGCTAGACGCCACGATGCTGGACGCGACGATCGTAAGCGCGAGGATGCTAGGCGTGACGATACTAGGCACGATTATACTAGGCGTAATGATTCGAAGGGCGACGATGCTAGGTGTCACGGTACAGATTTATGCTCAAATGTCGATGCCATAAAAGCCACAATACCTTCTCACACGATTCTGCAGAGGCTGTCTGATGCTCTGATGGAATGCAAGGTATATTACAGGCGGCAACGCCACTCTGTTCAATAATGGTATGTACAAAAACGCTACGAACGACTATTCTTTGCACGATGGTGGCACTTTCCTTCCAAATGTTAAGATATACAGATCTCATCTACACGCCCGAAGCGTAGCGGGCCATAGCAGCCTCTGCAGACTGCGTGCAGAGGCGGTGGGGCAGTATGCACGCAGGGCGTGAAACTCCCGCGTGCAAAGCATGCCATTGCCATACCAACATCTACGAACTGCATGCAGCGGCGGTGGGGTGCTTTGCACGCGGGCGTGAAACGCCCGCGTGCAGAGCACGCTATTAACATTGCCTTCGATCATGCGTTGCATGACGGAGCTGAAAGCGCACTTTCTATGCACACAACTGCCATTTTTACTTATTTGGAAAATGAGACCCAGTTCACAGTACGTGTCTGTTTAGTGGTCGCATCGGACTACATTTGCGTGATGGCTGTTTAACGCATGGCCAGCTGTACGTTGCCTTTTCTCGGACAACCAACCCGTCCAACATCGTGGCCTGTCTTCCTGCCGGTAGCCCCTCTACCAATAATGTAGTGTACCCCGAAGTTCTTTCGTAGATGCACTTGATAGCTATAAGTAAACCTCTTCTTTTTTCTTTCATTTTTTCTTCTCTTCTCCCTTCTCACTCCCCAAAAAACACTTGCATTCTACAAACAAACTACCCAGAACCCGCTACCAAAATACTCCTTTCACTGTAATGCTTCTTTTACTCCTTAACGCGTGCGAAGCACGCAATGGAGCCACTTGTCCCCCCACTTATACTAAAGCGGAAGTTTGTCTGTCTGTGTGTCTGTGTGTCAGCTAACGCCCACTCATTGGCTGAAAAATCCGCAAGGAGGCTGCCAAGTCGCAACGTGGCGTTTTATGCGCTCCAAGAGGCATCTTGCACCGCATAATGCGACACGTTTCCACCTGGCGCCTTCTGCACGCCACAGTAGCCTAGCCGTTTCACCAAAGTAGCCCACCCGTTACACTACAGTAACCGAGCCGTTGCAGTGCAGTGCACATGACCGTTTTAATTAATATTTTTCAACGGTCATGTGCACCAATCGCATTGCACGCTATACAAAAGCGTGCAATGCACTCCCCCACTGAGCGCTCGCGTTCTCCTTCGCTGTGGTTAACCTACGGTGTGGGTTCTAGCACTCTGGGCGAGTCAGGACGTCTGAAAAAGGTACACTGGCGGTACCGGCGGGATCTGTTAAGTTTAACTTTCTCACCAAACAACGCGTTCGTCATCCAGATTTAATTGGTTCGGCAACTATTTCTGGGTGGCGTTCACGTGAGGTACGATAGCTCCCCACAAAACGTGCTTTGCGTGGAAGGAGTAGCCCTTGAAGAGTCTAGAAAGGGGACAACAGAGTACGAGTCGAGCAAAAGCGGCTCTGTGTGGATCTAAGGAACTGTTAAAGGGAAACGGTCTTCGGACTAAAGTACGTCCAGCACAGAGTTGCCTAGCGATTTTGGGATTGTAAATCTCGCAGTCCTGGCAGACTCTCCATGCACGGCTCCCTGTTTACTCTGTACAGGTCAGTTCCCAATCTAGGCGGTTTCTTTGTGGTCAAGATATTCTATCTTCGCTGCAACGATCCAAAACTTCGGTGCTAGGTGCATAAAAGGGTTTGGCAGCCCGTAGCACAATTGTTCTCGACCATATCCTTTTTTTCTTTTTTATTTCTTTTCTTTTTTTGCTTTGCCGGTCGTTGGACAGTTTGTCTTTTCTGTGGAGTGCTTTAGTTCTTTTACAATGCCTCCAACTCAGCCCAGTGCTTTAGGCGACGCCACACGTGAGCAGAACCGTCAAAGTACTGCTGCAAGACGTCCAGCAGAGTCCAGTGAGCAACAGGCAGAGAGGAGGCGTCGTAATAGAGAGCTAGCAGCCATACGGAGGGCAAATGAAACTGAAGAACAGCGGGAAGCACGAAGAGCAGCTGATAGGGAACGTGCAACAAGAAGACGAGCTGCACAATCAGCGCCGCAGACTGATGACAATCGTGAGACTAACCGCGTAGCGACTGCTTCGGCACGAGCTTCAGAGACCCCAACTGACCGTTCAAACCGTCAGGAAAATGATCGTGATGCCCGGCGTGCTGCGAGGTCACAGAATGATCGTTTGACTCAACAATCTCGCCGTTACTCTGTCAGAACATCTAGACAGGCATCACGAGAGCTCGAGAGCACAGCTGATCGACAACAGCGTTTTGAAGCTCAGCGCGAGAGCCGAAATGTCGCCCGTCGATTGTTTGACTCGGATAATGTCGATGATAGTGGGTACATGGACCTTGGTCTCCTGAATGTCGAGTGCCGCTTCTGCAAGGCACTGCACTTCAGAGAGGAGAGAGTGGTGAACAGCTCTCGCCGGAACCCGCTTTTCTCGCAGTGCTGCGCAAAAGGACATCTCAGCTTCCCTGCGCTTCTGGATCCTCCGCCTCTTCTTCGCCAACTGCTGACTGCGACTGGGCCCCGAGAGAACCACTTTCGTGCTGAGATCCGTGCCTACAACACAGTTATGTCTATGGCGTCCGTCAAGGCAAACTGGGTGAGCCGTGGTTTAGGAGACTCTACCTTCAATCCTACGATCACCATGCAGGGACAGATCTGTCACTGCATGGGTCAGCTCATTCCCGCTCAGGGTGTCCAGCCCGCATTTCTGTGTGTGTACATCCATGACACAGACTATGACGCGCAGTCTGCGAGGCGAGCGGGGTTGCTGCCCCGCCTCCAACCAGAACTGCTGTCTCAGTTGGCTGCCATGCTGCACACGGGCAATCCATACGTGCAGACATTCTGCAGCCTGCGCGAGTGGGCTATCACCGATACGCCAGCAAATACGTATCAGATGATGATCCATGCTGATAGACGGCCCCGCGGCGAGCATGTTCGTCGCTACAACGGGCCCGAGGCGTCACAAGTAGCCGCCATCATTCCAGGGAATGAGGACGGCGGGATTGGGACGCGCGATATTGTTGTGCGTAGGCGTGGAGAGCTGACTGTAAATGGTGATGAGGTGCTGGACACTATTCCTGTCAGTCACAGATCGTACGATCCCTTGAGCTACGTTCTTTTATTCCCATGTGGCCAGGACGGATGGCACCCTGAGATGAGGTTTTGTCCACCAAACGCCTCGCGAGAGAAGAAGGTGACTCCGCTGATGTATTATGTATTATTCGTGGCAGCTTTTCGAGAGACCGACCGAGTTCAATACGACTCTACGCGGCAAACGGCTCTTCCAGCAGTACATGGTTGACCAGTTCTGCAAGGTTGAGTCGGAGCGTTTGTCTTACTTGCGACACAACCAGGACAGACTTCGAGCTGCGGACTATACATCCCTGCGGGAGAGCCTGGGTGACTCTCTGCTGGGCGTGGATGAGGCCGATGCTGTTCGCGCTGGACGACTGTTCGTGTTGCCATCCACATTTGTAGGAGGTGACCGATACATGAGAAAGCAAATGCACGACATCATCGCCATATCCAACACCATTGGGCACCCCGATATCTTTCTCACGATGACGTGCAATCCGAACTGGCCTGAGATCACCAGGGCACTGTTCGATGGTCAGCGCGCTCCCGATCGACCTGATCTTTGTGCTCGAGTGTTTCGTCTCAAGATGAAAGCCTTGATGTCGTTTGTCATTGATGAACAGTTCTTTGGAGCCGTTCTTGCTCACGTGCGGGTAATCGAGTTCCAAAAGCGAGACCTACCGCACGCCCACATTATCTTCTTCCTCAACGAAGATGCAAAGCAGCAGCTCCGAGACCCTGCTCACATTGACGAGCTCATCTCAGCTGAGATTCCTCCTTCCTCCGACGCCACCTCACAGGAGTTGGTGCTCAAGCACATGATTCACACTACGTGCGGTGCAGGCAACCGGTCAGCGCTGTGCATGCGCGAGCTGACCTGCTTGAAGCACTTTCCGAAGCCGTTTCGCTCCGAAACTGCACAGCTTGAGAATGAGTACTACGTCAGATACCGAAGACGCGCTCCTTCCGAGGGCGGGGGTTCTGTGGAACGAAGCTGCAGGGTCGGACGTCGAAAGCGCGTAGTGACGTTGGACAATTCGTGGGTGTTTCCACATTGCCCAGAGCTTCTCCGCCGGTTTGCATGCCACATCAATGTTGAGCTATGCGTATCGCGACTTGGCGGTATCAAGTACCTCTTCAAGTATGTGTGCAAGGGTTCCGACAGAGTCACTATGGAGATTGTAGATGAGAACGGACGCCATGACGAGATCCAGAACTTCCAGGACGCACGGTATGTGTCAGCCTCCGAAGCAGTGTGGCGGATGCTTGCGTTCGATATTGTCGATCGCAATCCACCCGTCGTGCGGCTTGAAGTACACTTGAAAGATCACCATACGGTGTTCTTCCAGGAAGGCGACGAGCACTCTGCTGCTAACAGAGAGCGGGCAGGAACCAAGCTGACTGAGTGGTTTGTGGCCAACCAAAAGTACCCCGGTGCACAGCATATCCCTTATGCCCAGTTCCCGAGGTTCTTTACTTGGAACAAATCAAACAAATGCTGGAGGCCGCGTGCATGTCTCCGGCGTCGTTCGGTGTCTCGAAGCCAGCCCACCTCCTCCTCAGCCGCACCTGCAGCAGCCGATCTATACGACTTCACTGGCAGTGGTGCGCATGTAGTTGGGCGCATTTAGACTGCCAGTCCACGAGAGGGAGAGCGGTACTACCTCCGCTTACTCTTGACCCACACAGCGGGTGCTACTTCCTTTCAGCATCTCCGCAACGTGGATGGTCAGCAGTGTGGTAGGTTCAGGGAGGCCTGCCTCAAGAAGGGCCTTCTCGCCGACGACAGCGAGTGGAGACGGGCACTATGCGAGTCCTTTCGCTCCTCATTTGTTCCGCTCTCTCATTTGTTTGCCACCATCTTGCTTTACTGCGAGCCGTCGGACCCCCGTTCTCTGTGAGAGCAGCATCTATCGATGTTCCTGCAGGATATACGCGCTCGAGATCGCAGCATGATGCACGCCCTGGCCGACGACGAAAGAGCCAGCTCTTACGTTCGCTTAGAATTGCAAAAGTCATTGCAATAAATGGTGGCCCACTGGCGTCTCTGTCATCGTACAGTCTTCCGACACCCATGCAGGACCTACCGGAAATGCGTGCTCCAGCTCGGTCTCCGCAGCAAATCCAGTCGGAGCTGAGCGACACTGTACAAGCTGCCCTCCCTCTCTTCAATGAGCGTCAGCTTCTGGCGTTCAATACCGTCGTGGGGCCTATCCTTCCTGGCGTGTCCGCGGAGAGCTTGCAGGGTCTTGGTGGTCCTTCTACGCCAACGCAGCCAACCACTTGCGTTTTCTTTTTGGATGCTCCGGGTGGAACCGGCAAGACCTTCTTCTCCAAGGCAATTCAGGCCACGTTACGCCTTCGTGGCAAGTCCGTCCTTACGGTAGCCACGTCTGCTGTAGCAGCCATACTGCTTGAGGGCGGTCGGACGGCCCCCTCCGTGTTCAGGATTCCCATCCCAGCCACCGCTGAGAGCACGTGCAACATCCCGGTCAACTCGCACCTGGCCACTCGGATGAAGAACGTCGACCTCATTATCTGGGACGAGATCGTAATGTGTCACCGCTTCTGCGTCGAAGCCGTAGACCGCACTCTCCGTGACATAACGCGCTCGCAGCTCCTCTTTGGAGGCAAGTTCGTATTGCTTTCTGGCGACTTTCGTCAGATCCTTCCCGTTGTTCGTGGCGGCTCTCGATCAGTGATCGTCAACGCATGCATCAAACGCTCAAGTCTCTTTTCCCACTTTCGCACCTTGAGATTGACTGAGGACATGCGCCTTTCTGCGCTCCGTCGAGACCCCACAGCCACACAGGGGGCACTGCAGTTTCTAAACACGCTCTTGCAGATTGGAGAGGGCAGACTGCCAGGCACTGTCCCGCCATAGCACCCCTTCACCCTGCCAGAGTCCGTAAAATGTGTGGAGTCGTTCCGCACCATGGTCCGTAACGTCTTTCATGGTATCGCTCAGAGGTACATAGATGCAGATTGGCTAACGTCAACGGTGATTATAACCGCACGAAACTATCGCCTACCAGAGCTTAACGACTACGTAGGCCACATGATACCTGGAGCGTATCGCACGTACCTCAGTGCGGACAAGGTGAGCGACGACGACGGTGCCGCGCTGCAGTACCCTGTCGAGATGCTCAACACTCTGACTGCCGGGTCAGCGCTGCCGGACCACCGCTTCAAACTCAAAAAGGGGTTTGTGGTTATGCTCCTTCGCAACTTGGATCCCTCAAACGGCCACGTCAATGGTGTCATCTAGACCGTAGAAGACATGCAAAGCAACGTACTGTTTCTTCGACTCGCTTCTGAAGTAAATCGTGGCAATGCACTATGCCTGCCGCGCATGCCCTGTGGACCTGGAGACGACAACTTTCCGGTTCCCAACTTCACTCGCACCCAGTTCCCAGTACATGTTTGTTTTGCCATCACTACCAATAAGGCACAGGGTCAGTCGTATAGTGGTCGCATCGGACTGGATTTTCGTGATGGCTGTTTCACGCATGGCCAGCTGTACGTCGCCTTTTCTCGGACCACCAGCCCGTCCAACATCGTGGCCTGTCTCCCTGCCGGTAGCACCTCTTCCAATAATGTAGTGTACCCCGAAGTTCTTTTGTAGACGAACTTGATAGCTTTAAGTAAACCTCTTCTTTTTTCTTTCATTGTTTTCTTTTCTTCTCCCTTCTCACTCCCCAAAAATACTTGCATTCTACAAACCGACTACCCAAAACACGGTACCCAAATACTCCTTTCACTCTAATGCTTCTTTCACTCCTTAACGCGTGCGAAGCACGCAATGGAGCCACTTGTCCCTTTATACTAAAGACAATGTTTGTCCGTCTGTCTGTGTGTCTGTCAGCTATCGCTCACTCATTGGCTGCAAAATCGGCAAGGAGGCTGCCAAATGCACACGTGGCATTTTATGCGCTCCAGGAGGCATGCACACCACAGGAGCCAAGACGCATGTTGCACCGCATAATGCGACACGTTTCCACCTGGCGCCTTTTTGCACGCCACAGTAGCCGAGCCGTTTGACCAGAGTAGCCCACCCGTTACACTACAGTAACCGAACCGTTGCAGTGCAGTGCACATGACCGTTTTAATTACTATTTTTCAACGGTCATGTGCACCAATCGCATTGCACGCTATACAAAAGCGTGCAATGCACTCGCCCACTGAGCACTCGCGTTCTCCTTCGCTGTGGTTAACCTACGGTGTGGGTTCTAGCACTATGGGCGAGTCAGGACTTCTGAAAAAGTTACGCTGGCGGTACCGGCGGGATCTGTTAAGTTTAACTTTCTCACCAAACAACGCGTTCGTCATCCAGATTTAATTGGTTCGGCAACTATTTCTGGGTGGCGTTCACGTGAGGTACGATAGCTCCCCACAAAACGTGCATTGCGTGGAAGGAGTAGCCCTTGAAGAGTCTAGAAAGGGGACAACAGAGTAGGAGTCGAGCAACAGCGGCTCTGTCTGGATCTAAGGAACTGTTAAAGGGAAACGGTCTTCGGACTAAAGTACGTCCAGCACAGAGCTGCCTAGCGATTTTGGGATTGTAAATCTCGCAGTCCTGGCAGCCTCTCCAGGCACGGCCCCCTGTTTACTCTGTACAGGTCAGTTCCCAATCTAGGCGGTTTCTTTGTGGTCAAGATATTCTATCTTCGCTGCAACGATCCAAAACTTCGGTGCTAGGTGCATAAAAGGGTTTGGCAGCCCGTAGCACAATTGTTCTCGACCATATCCTTTTTTTTTTTTTTTTCGTTCTTTTCTTTTTTTTCTTTGCCAGTCTTTCGACAGTTTGTCTTTTCTGTGGAGTGCTTACGTTCTTTTTACCATGCCTCCAACTCAGCCCAGTGCTTCAGGCGATGCCAGACGTGAGCAGAACCGTCAACGTACTGCTGCAAGACGTCGAGCAGAGTCCAGTGAGCAACAGGCAGAGAGGAGACGTCTTGATAGAGAGCGAGCAGCCATACGGAGGGCAAATGAAACTGAGGAACAGCATGAAGCACGAAGAGCAGCTAATAGGGAACGTACGCGAAGAAGAAGGGCTAGAGCTTTCGCCGCGCACACTGATGACTTTCGTGAGGCTGACTGTACAGCCACTGCTTCGACCCGAGCTTCAGAGACGCCAGATAATCGCACAAATCGTCAAGCAAACGACCGTGACGCCCATCGTGCTGCAAGGCAACAGGATGACTCTGCTGCTGAACATTCTCGCCGTCACTCTGAAAGAACATCTAGAAAGGCATCACGAGAGCTTGAGAGCGCAGCTGACCGACAACAGCGTCTTGAGGCTGAGCGCGAGAGCCGAAATGTCGCCCGTCGATTGTTTGACTCTGATGATGTAGACGAGAGTGGCTACATGGACCTCGGTCTCATGAATGTAGAATTCCGCTTTTGCAAGGCACTGCATTTCAAACAGGAAAGCGTTGTGAGCAGCTCCTGCTCGCAACCTCTTTTCTCGCAGTGCTGCGCAAAAGGACATCTCAGCTTCCCTGCGCTTCTGGAGCCTCCACCTCTTCTTCGCCAACTGCTGACTGCGACTGGGCCCCGAGAGAACCACTTTCGTGCTGAGATCTGTGCCTACAACACAGTTATGTCTATGGCGTCCGTCAAGGCAAACTAGGTGAGCCGTGGTTTAGGAGACTCTACCCTCAATACTACGATCACCATGCAGGGACAGATCTATCACTGCATGGGTCCGCTCATTCCCGCTCAGGGTGTCCAGCCCGCATTTCTGTGTGTGTACATCCATGACACAGACTATGACGCGCAGTCTGCGAGGCGAGCGGGGTTGCTGCCCCGCCTCCAACCGGAACTGCTGTCTCAGTTGGCTGCCATGCTGCACACGGGCAATCCATACGTGCAGACATTCTGCAGCCTGCGCGAGTGGGCTATCACCGATACGCCAGCAAATACGTATCAGATGGTGATCCATGCTGATAGACGGCCCCGCGGCGAGCATGATCGTCGCTACAACGGGCCCGAGGCGTCGCAAGTAGCCGCCATCATTCCAGGGAATGAGGATGGCGAGATTGAGACGCGCGGTATTGTTGTGCGTAGGCGTGGAGAGCTGACTGTAAATGGTGATGAGGTGCTGAACACTATCCCCGTCACTCACAGATCGTACGATCCCTTGAGCTACGTTCTTTTTTTCCCATGTTGCCAGGAAGGATGGCACCCTGATATGAGGTATTGCCCACCAAACGCCTCGTGAGAGAAGAAGGTGACTCCGCTGATGTATTATTCGTGGCAGCTTTTCGAGAGACCGACCGAGTTCAGTACGATTCTACGCGGCAAACGACTCTTCCAGCAGTACATGGTTGACCAGTTCTGCAAGGTTGAGTCGGAGTGTTTGTCTTACTTACGACACAACCAGGACAGACTTCGAGCTGCGGACTACACATCCCTGCGGGAGAGCCTGGGTGACTCTCTGCTGGGCGTGGATGAGGCCGATGCTGTTCGCGCTGGACGACTGTTCGTGTTGCCATCCACATTTGTAGGAGGTGACCGATACATGAGAAAGCAAATGCACGACATCATCGCCATATCCAACACCATTGGGCACCCCGATATCTTTCTCACGATGACGTGCAATCCGAACTGGCCTGAGATCACCAGGGCACTGTTCGATGGTCAGCGCGCTCCCGATCGACCTGATCTTTGTGCTCGAGTGTTTCGTCTCAAGATGAAAGCCTTGATGTCGTTTGTCATTGATGAACAGTTCTTTGGAGCCGTTCTTGTTCACGTGCGGGTAATCGAGTTCCAAAAGCGAGGCCTACCGCACGCGCACATTATCTTCTTCCTCAACGAAGATGCAAAGCAGCAGCTCCGAGACCCTGCTCACATTGACGAGCTCATCTCAGCTGAGATTCCTCTTTCCTCCGACTCCACCTTCCAAGAGTTGGTGCTCAAGCAAATGATTCACACTCCGTGCGGTGCAGGCAACCAGTCAGCGCTGTGCATGCGCGAGCTGACATGCTTGAAGCACTTTCAGAAGCGGTTTCGCTCCGAAACTGCACAGCTTGAGAATGAGTATTACATCAGCTACAGAAGACGCGCTCCTTCCGAGGGCAGGGTGTCTGTGGAAAGAAGCTGCAGGGTCGGCCATCGACCAGCGCGTAGTGACGTTGGACAATTCGTGGGTGGTTCCACATTGCCCAGAGCTTCTCCGCCGGTTTGCATGCCACATCAACGTTGAGCTATGCGTATCGCGACTTGGCGGTATCAAGTACCTCTTCAAGTATGTGTGCAAGGGTTCCGACAGAGTCACCATGGAGATTGTAGATGAGAACGGACGCCATGACGAGATCCAGAACTTCCAGGACGCACGGTATGTGTCAGCCTCCGAAGCAGTGTGGCGGATGCTTGCGTTCGATATTGTCGATCGCAATCCACCCGTCGTGCGGCTTGAAGTACACTTGAAAGATCACCATACGGTGTTCTTCCAGGAAGGCGACGAGCACTCTGCTGCTAACAGAGAGCGGGCAGGAACCAAGCTGACTGAGTGGTTTGTGGCCAACCAAAAGTACCCCGGTGCACAGCATATCCCTTATGCCCAGTTCCCGAGGTTCTTTACTTGGAACAAAGCAAACAAATGCTGGAGGCCGCGTGCATGTCTCCGACGTCGTTCGGTGTCTCGAAGCCAGCCCACCTCCTCCTCAGCCGCACCTGCAGCAGCCGATCTATACGACTTCACTGGCAGCGGTGCGCATGTAGTTGGGCGCATTTACACTGCGAGTCCACGAGAGGGAGAGCGGTACTACCTCCGCTTACTCTTGACCCACACAGCGGGTGCTACTTCCTTTCAGCACCTCCGCAACGTAGATGGTCAGCAGTGTGGTAGCTTCAGGGAGGCCTGCCTCAAGATGGGCCTTCTCGCCGACGACAGCGAGTGGAGACGGGCACTACGCGAGTCCTTTCGCTCCTCATTTGTTCCGCTCTCTCATTTGTTTGCCACCATCTTGCTTTACTGCGAGCCGTCGGACCCCCGTTCTCTGTGAGAGCAGCATCTATCGATGTTCCTGCAGGATATACGCGCTCGAGATCGCGGCATGATGCACGCACTGGCCGACGACGAAAGAGCCAGCTCTTACGTTCTCTTAGAAGTGCAAAAGGCATTGCAAGAAATGGGTGGCCCACTGGCGTCTCTGTCATCGTACGGTCTTCCGACACCCATGCCGGACCTACCGGAAATGCGTGCTACAGCTCGGTCTCCGCAGCAAATCCAGTCGGAGCAGAACGACACTGTACAAGCTGCCCTCCCTCTCTTCAATGAGCGTCAGCGTCTGGCGTTCAATACCGTCGTGGGTGCCATCCTTCCCGGCGTGTCCGCGGAGAGCTTGCAGGGTCTTGGTGGTCCATGTACGCCAACGCAGCCAACCACTCGCGTCTTCTTCTTGGATGCTCCGGGTGGAACCGGCAAGACCTTCCTCTCCAAGGCAATTCAGGCCACGTTACGCCTTCGTGGCAAGTCCGTCCTTACGGTAGCCACGTCTGCTGTAGCAGCCATACTGCTTGAGGGCGGTCGGACGGCCCACTCCGTGTTCAGGATTCCCATCCCAGCCACCGCTGAGAGCACGTGCAACATCCCGGTCACCTCGCACCTGGCCACTCGGATGAAGAACGTCGACCTCATTATCTGGGACGATATCGTAATGTGCCACCGCTTCTGCGTCGAAGCCGTAGACCGCACTCTCCGTGACATAACGCGCTCGCAGCTCCTCTTTGGAGGCAAGTTCGTATTGCTTTCTGGCGACTTTCGTCAGATCCTTCCCGTTGTTCGTGGCGGCTCTCGATCAGTGATCGTCAACGCATGCATCAAACGCTCAAGTCTCTTTTCCCACTTTCGCACCTTGAGATTGACTGAGGACATGCGCCTTTCTGCGCTCCGTCGAGACCCCACAGCCACACAGGGGGCACTGCAGTTTCTAAACACGCTCTTGCAGATTGGAGAGGGCAGACTGCCAGGCACTGTCCCGCCATAGCACCCCTTCACCCTGCCAGAGTCCGTACAATGTGTGGAGTCGTTCCGCACCATGGTCCGTAACGTCTTTCATGGTATCGCTCAAAGGTACATAGATGCAGATTGGCTAACGTCAACGGTGATTATAACCGCACGAAACTATCGCCTACCAGAGCTTAACGACTACGTAGGCCACATGATACCTGGCGCGTATCGCACGTACCTGAGTGCGGACAAGGTGATCGACGACGACGGTGCTGCGCTGCAGTACCCTGTCGAGATGCTCAACACTCTGACTGCCGGGTCAGCGCTGCCCGACCACTGCCTCAAACTCAAAAAGGGCTTTGTGGTTATACTCCTTCGCAACTTGGATCCCTCAAACGGCCACGTCAATGGTGCCATCTATACCGTAGAAGACATGCAAAGCAACGTACTGTTCCTTCGACTCGCTTCTGGAGTAAATCGTGGCAACGCACTATGCCTGCCGCGCATGCCCTGTGGACCTGGAGACAACAACTTTCCGGTTCCCAACTTCACTCGCACCCAGTTCCCAGTACGTGTTTGTTTTGCCATCACTACCAATAAGGCACAGGGTCAGTCGTATACTGGTCGCGTCGGACTGGATTTGCGTGATGGCTGTTTCACCCATGGCCAGCTGTACGTCGATTTTCTCTTGGACCACCAACCCGTCCAACATCGTGGCCTGTCTCCCTGCCGGTAGCACCTCTACCATTAATGTAGTGTACCCCGAAGTTCTTTCGTAGAGGAACTTGATAGCTTTAAGTAAACCTCTTCTTTTTTCTTTCATTTTTTCTTTTCTTCTCCCTTCTCCCTCCCCAAAAATACTTGCATTCTACAAACCGACTACCCAAAACACGCTAGCTAAATACTCCTTTCACTCTATTGCTTCTTTTACTCCTCAACGCGTGCGAAGCACGCAATGGAGCCACTTGTCCCCCTTACTAAAGACAATGATTGTCCGTCTGTGTGTCTGTGTGTCAGCTAACGCCCACTCATTGGCCGCAAAATCGAGAAGGAGGCTGCCAAGTGGAAACGTGGCATTTTATGCGCTCCAAGAGGCATCTTGCACCGCATAATGCGACACGTTGCCACCTGGCGCCTTTTGCACGCCATCTTGCACCGCATAATGCGACACGTTTCCACCTGGCGCCTTCTGCACGCCACAGTAGCCTAGCCGTTTCACCAAAGTAGCCCACCCGTTACACTACGGTAACCGAGCCGTTGCAGTGCAGTGCACATGACCGTTTTAAATTAATATTTTTCAACGGTCATGTGCACCAATCACATTGCACGCTATACAAAAGCGTGCAAAGCACTCGCCCACTGAAACACTCGCGTTCTCCTTCGCTGTGGTTAACCTACGGTGTGGGTTCTAGCACTCTGGGCGAGTCAGGACGTCTGAAAAAGGTACGCTGGCGGTACCGGCGGGATCTGTTAAGTTTAACTTTCTCACCAAACAACGCGTTCGTCATCCAGATTTAATTCGTTCGGCAACTATTTCTGGGTGGCGTTCACGTGAGGTACGATAGCTCCCCACAAAACGTGCATTGCGTGGAAGGAGTAGCCCTTGAAGAGTCTAGAAAGGGGACAACAGATTAGGAGTCGAGCAACAGCGGCTCTGTCTGGATCTAAGGAACTGTTAAAGGGAAACGGTCTTCGGACTAAAGTACGTCCAGCACAGAGTTGCCTAGCGATTTTGGGATTGTAAATCTCGCAGTCCTGGCAGACTCTCCAGGCACGACCCCCTGTTTACTCTGTACAGGTCAGTTCCCAATCTAGGCGGTTTCTTTGTGGTCAAGATATTCTATCTTCGCTGCAACGATCCAAAACTTCGGTGCTAGGTGCATAAAGGGTTTGGCAGCCCGTAGCACAATTGTTCTCGACTATATCCTTTTTTTTCTTTTTTCTTTCTTTTCTTTTTTTGCTTTGCCAGTCTTTGGACAGTTTTTTTTTGTGGTCTGCGTGAGATCTTTTACAATGCCTCCAATTCAGCCCAGTGCCTCAGGAGATGCCACATGTGAGCAGAACCGTCAACGTACTGCTGCAAGACGTCGAGCAGAGTCCAGTGAGCAACAGGCAGAGAGGAGACGTCGTAATAGAGAGCAAGCAGCCATACGGAGGGCAAATAAAACTGAGGAA
>NBIV01000441.1:0-10000 GCA_003194525.1 Gracilariopsis chorda
AGATATTTCAGGTTTCTGATTTGGAAAGCTCGGCAAATACAATTTTTTGATACACACCTCGTCCCACGATTGGATCAGGCCCTCAGTCCTCCAAAATCATGATTTTTTCATATTTCTGGGATGCATTGCTGTTTCCACACAACATTTTCAACATGCTTCTTATTTTCGAAAATGCAATCTTCGATTTTCATCGCGGCCGACACAATTTTCTGATTTTCCGGTTGCTGTCACTGCAAATCAATTGAAAACCGTGTTCTGGGTCTGGAAACGTCAATTTTCAGTTTTTGCACACCATTTTGAAAGCGCCGTACAAAATAGGCCACAGGATTTTTTTTTCTATGATCTCATTTCTGATTTTCGAGCAAATTGCAGAAATTGCGCTCACAACACAGAAATTTCGACCAGGAAATGAGTTTTTTCAGAATTTACACCTGGTTTTTGTACTCGCACCCCAAAAACTGTTCTGTCCGTGATTTTCATGACGAATTTGTGGTTTTTGAATTTTCGCATCTCGTCAAAAATCAGATTCACCTCACCACCACCATTTTCAGATCAGCCCGATCCATAAATCATATCACCATACCCCAAAATTCGAAACTTTTCGGTAATGTTGCTCGAATTCTGAGAATCGGATCCTGACGACCACAATTTTCGAGATCTCAACATTTTTCGATGCACCAAAAAATGCATTTTCACCGATTCTAGTCGTTTTCTCACAAAAATTGATTTTTCAATCCTCAAAAGTGGATTTTCGCACCATTCATTTTTGTCAGTGCTGCGAAAGAATACGGGTTTGGTCAGCCTCTGGAAATAAAATTTTTTATCACGTCAGAAATCGCGATTGTGCGACTTCCGACCTGGAAAAACGAGTTGTTCACTAGTTATGAGCGCGTGAAAACTGTTTTTCGTAAACATCCGGCCCGAAATCATTTTTTCCAAATCGCACAGGTGTGATTTTCGATCACCCCGTTTTTATGGTCACGCGAAAAATCAGTTTGATAAAAGTGTGACCAATTTCCGCACATCACGATTTTTCCCGGATCAGAAATCGGTAATCTGACTCAAACAAAGGCAAGATTTCTGATCAGCCGATTTTTTCAAACCAGCGAAAAATCAATTTCGTGCGCTCCTGCTCAATTTTCGCCGAAAATGGTTTTTCCCGCATCGCACATCGCAAAACTGATCACGGGCACCAAAAGTTCATGATCGTGGTTCCGCGAAAAATCAGTTTTTCAGTCTTAGATGGTTCATGTTAACACAAAACAATGTTTTGCACTCCAGAAAAATCAGTTTCTTGTGAATCTGTACGATTCTGGACCAAACCAATTGTTCTCGGATCAGAAATCGCAAATATGATTTTCAGCTGTACAAATCTCGCACCACTCACGCTTTCCCTTTCAGAGAAAAATCATTTTTGCACAGTTCATGTCAATTCTCCATCGATCCTATTTTTCTGAAATCAGAAATCGGGGATAACAGTTTTTTGGGTGCCATAAAAAATTGGTTCTCTACAGTTCTGCTCATCTGAGTCCTGATTTTTCAGAAAATTGATTTTTCACATACCAGAAAAAGCAATCTACAACTAATTTTCCTGCACTCTCCCGGCTGTCAAAAATCTTTATAGACCAATTTCCCAGTCCTTTTTTTTTCATGTCCACAGTCCATGGATCTGGACAAAATCGTGATTTTTTTTCTCAGGAGCTACTTCTCGTTTCTGGAACACCCAAATTATTTTTCCTGCACACGAGCTACCAACTCACCGAAAACCGTGCACTCGTTTCAATTTTTCACTACTCTCCCCCAAAAAAATTCTTGCAGGTTGACACCCAATCCAGAGATCACTCGCTGAGTGTAATTTGCGATTTGCGATCTCTTGAGTGTCATTTTGCACTTCCTGTAGCCATGGCCAACGCACTGTCAGGCCGTCATTGTTGCTGCGCTCGTACTGCGCGCACTGTACATTGCGCACTGCTGTAACTGCGTATGCAAAACCCTACTTTCCGTACTGTCAGCATTACAAGTGTACAGGTGTATGCACGTGCGCACCGTAAAACATTTTTTCCTGCACGTGGCGCGGGTGGTGCATGCTTTCCCACGCGTGGTGGGGTTTGGCATGTCACATTCAGCCGGAAAGCGAAAATTTGTGATCGTAGCATTATGCGAAACGGGAATACAAAACGCACGCACCCCTAATTGCACCTTAGTATATTCTTATTTTAAACGGGATTCGTTTTGGATTTTCTTGAATATTAATAAAATAATCGCTATTCTGCTCCATACCAGAATCATTGATTTTGGGGTCATTTTGGCTGATTTCTGAAAATCGAAAATGAATGCACCAGGTACTTTCCTTTTCGGCATTAATTTATTTTTCCTATACTCAAAACATTTCTCTTTTTACGTCGAACCCTTTTTATTAACAAAAAACGGGTCAACAAGCTCAAAAGTTGAACAAGTGTGTCAAAACACAGTTTTTTGACAGTTTTTCTGAGACATGAGTGATGCACCTTTTGAGAGCTGGAGCTCGAGCAGTCCCGTCAAAAATATTTCCGTTTGCAGTGATCGTAGTGGCACTATTTGATCTACTAGAAAACGTTTTTTTAATTTTCATTCTTTAAAATAATGTCCAGTTATTGCAGTTTAGCTGACCGTGCCAAAAAACGCCATTTTTTGGACCCACATGATTTCTCACTGAAAATAAGAACACCTCCGACTTTTTCCAATGTTTGATTAGTCTTTCAGGTGTATCATACCCATGTGCAATAGGAACAAGAGCGTCCAATACCAACTCTGCCAAAACGTTTTTGTGAGCTACATTTTTCTAAAAAACAGGAGTTGCAAAAATGCCAGTTTTGAACCTGGAAAGTTGATCCTGTTCGTTCATTGTATTTTTCAGAGCCCTTACAGCTCTTTCCAAGTCTGCACATAGGTGTAACTTAAACTTGGGAGCAAAGGATAACACATTTGTCTCCTCTGAAAAGTTTCAGAGTGCAAAATCTTCAAGTCTGTCAAAAAAATGCATTTTTGACCCCATTGTTCATTTTTCTGATTCTAGTCCATTGCGACCATCTGTTACACGACAATTGCTGTCAATCTTTAAGTTACAGCAGGTTACATGGGACTGCGTACGCATTTTGGAGTTTGTAGATCTGGTAAAGAAACCATGAGCACTTTCCAGCGCAAATTTTGGACTTTTTGCAACTCGAAAAAAAACAGAGATTGCTTCACTACTTTTGAACCCATCCTGCAATCCGTACAAAACATCCGTCCTTTATACATCCTTTATGGAACTATAAACACATGGCATTAGATTTGATTTACCCGGAACAGTGTTCCTATTTTCTGCATTTTTCGGCATTTTCTGCCCCAAACAGTGAAGAAATGATAATAACTCGACTAAAAACTATTTGCACGTGCGAAAAAGTATACCGGCATGTATTCTAGCTCCAGCTGAGAAGATCTGCACCGTTGGTATATGGTGGTTTTGGTATGTCAGACAAACTCATTTTTGCTCACTACCCTCACAATCTGTTTTAGTGATTCTATAGTACCATTCTCGTCACTGATTTTTCGCCCACCATTTCTGTAGTTCAAAATACTCAAGAGCATCAGAACAATCACGCAAAGGCATTGGAGTCTCCATAACTGAAGAACTTTGAAAGATATGACACAATAACCGCTTAGGCCGCCAACCCAAAAATGCATTTTCAAAAATCTAAATTTTAAGGAGGTAACAAGTCAGAATTCTGAAAATCAGTATGCAAAAAAATACAAAAATTGAAAATCAGTCCTGATTTTCAGATTTCAAAATCGCACTTTTTCGCACAACTTGGCAACAAGAATGAAATTTCGAAAAACGGTTTTTCACACCGACCAGGCGTGGTTGCAAAAATTGAAAAACGTGGTTTTTACAACTAATTGCCTACGTGAATGAAATTTCAGGAATTGATTTTTCACGCACACCAGGCAGTGTTCCAAAAATTGAAAACCGTGGTTTTTACTACTAATTGCCAACACGAATGAAATTTCAGGAATTGATTTTTCACATCCACCAGGCAGTGTTCCAAAAATTGAAAATCGTGGTTTTTACTAGTACTTGCCAACATGAACGAAATTTCAAGAACTGATTTTTCACACCCACCAGGGATGTTTCCAAAAATTGAAAATCGTCGTTTTTACCAGTACTTGCCTACATGAATGGAATTTCAGAAATCGATTTTTCACATCGCTCAGGCAGTGTTCCAAAAATTGAAAATCGTCGTTTCTACTAGTACTTGCCTACATGAATGGAATTTCAGAAATCGATTTTTCACACCCACGAGGGAAGTTTCCAAAAATTGAAAATCGTGGTTTTTACTAGTACTTGCCTACATGAATGAAATCTCCGAAGATTTTTCACACCCCAGGCAGTGTTCCAAAAATCGAAAATCGTGGTTTCACTAGTACTTGCCTACATGAATGAAATTTCAGGAATTGATTTTTCACACCCCCAGGCAGTGTTTCCAAAAATTGAAAATCGTCGTTTTTACTAGTACTTGCCTACATGAATGGAATTTCAGAAATCGATTTTTCACATCGCTCAGGCAATCCAAAAAAAAATTGAAAATCGTCGTTTCTACTAGTACTTGCCTACATGAATGGAATTTCAGAAATCGATTTTTCACACCCACGAGGGAAGTTTCCAAAAATTGAGAATCGTCGTTTTTACTATTACTAGTGCCTACATGAATGAAATTTCAGGAATTGATTTTTCACATCGCCCAGGCAGTGTTTCAAAACAGAAAATCGTCAGTTTTTTGACGTAGTACTTGCCGACATGAATGAAAAACAGAAATCGATTTTTCACATCGCTTGGAGTGTTCCAAAAATTGAAAATCGTCGTTTTTACTAGTACTTGCCTACATGAATGGAATTTCAGTAACATCAGATTTTTACCACCCACCAGGGATGTTTCCAAAAATTGAAAATCGTCGTTTTTACTATTACTTGCCTACATGAATGAAATTTCAGAAATCGATTTTTCAGTTCCAAAAATTGAAAATCGTCGTTTTTACTAGTACTTGCCTACACGAATTTTCAGAAATCGATTTTTTGTTTCCAAAAATTGAAAATCGTTTGTTTTGACTAAACTTGGACAGGAATGAAATTTCAGAAATCGATTTTTCACAGTAACAGCAGTTTTTCACAAAAAATTGAAAATCGTCGTTTTTACTAGTACTTGCCTACATGAAAATTTCAGAAATCGATTTTTCACATCGCTCAGGTAGTGTTCCAAAAATTCGAAACTTGCCTACATCCAGAGTGTTTTGAAAATCGTCGTTTTTACTAGTACTTGCCGACATGAATGAAATTTCAGAAATCGATTTTTCACATCGCTCAGGCAGTGTTCCAAAAATTGAAAATCGTCGTTTTTACTAGTACTTGCCTACATGACATCGAAGAAATTGAAAATCAGTAACATCAGATTTTTTCACACGCACCAGGGATGTTTCCAAAAATTGAAAATCGTTGTTTTTAGTAGTACTTGCCTACATGAATGGATTTCAGAAATCGATTTTTCACACCCATCAGGCAGTGTTCCAAAAATTGAAAATCGTGGTTTTTACTAGTACTTGCCTACATGAATGAAATTTCAGAAATCGATTTTTCGCTCACCATCGCTCACATCAGTCGATTCACAAAAATTGAAAATCGTGGTTTTTACTAGTACTTGCCTACATGAATGGAATTTCAGAAATCGATTTTTCACACCCATCAGGCAGTGTTCCAAAAATTGAAAATCGTGGTTTTTAGTAGTACTTGCCTACATGAATGGAATTTCAGAGAATTTCCTAGTACACCCGATGCTTGTTCCAAAAATTGAAAATCGTGGTACTTTACATGACTCGAGTGTTCCACGTGGTGTACTTGCCTACATGAATGAAATTTCAGAAATCGATTTTTCACATCGCTCAGGTAGTGTTCCAAAAATTGAAAATCGTGTTTTTACTAGTACTTGCCTACATGAATGGAATTTCAGAAATCGATTTTTCACACCCATCAGGCAGTGTTCCAAAAATTGAAAATCGTGGTTTTTAGTAGTACTTGCCTACATGAATGGAATTTCAGAAATCGAATTTTCACACCCATCAGGCAGTGTTCCAAAAATTGAAAATCGTGGTTTTTACTAGTACTTGCCTACATGAATGAAATTTCAGAAATCGATTTTTCACATCGCTCAGGTAGTGTTCCAAAAATTGAAAATCGTTGTTTTTACTAGTACTTGCCTACATGAATGGAATTTCAGGAATTGATTTTTCACATCGCCCAGGCAGTGTTCTAAAAATTGAAAATCGTCGTTTTGATTAGTAGTTGCCTACATGAATGAAATTTCATGAATCGATTTTTCACGTTGCTCACGCAGTGTTGCAAAAATCGAAAATCGTGGTTTTTACTAGTACTTGCCTACATGAATGAAATTTCAGAAATCGATTTTTCACACCCACCAGGGATGTTTCCAAAAATTGAAAAATCGTCGTTTTTTACTAGTACTTGCCTACACGAATCAAAATTACGATAACGGATTTTTTTGCGGAAGAAGGTAAGAGCTTCAGCCAATTGAAAATTTTCCGCAGAGAGTGCATGCTCTAACCCATGTTACGAAGGCAAGGAAATGTTTGTGAAAAATTTTTGTTTTGAGATACGCGGGTGTCAAAAAGTGAAACTCGAAAAAGTGGAAAAAATCGTGTTGGAAGGTCCAGTTTGATTTTTCGCAGTGCTGGTTTTCAGAAATTCTGACATGCGCGTTTGGTGCCAAAAACGATGTTTTTGCAAAAAATTGAAAATCGCGATTTTTACTAGTACTTGCCTACATAAGTGAAATTTCGAAAAAAAAACCTAAGTCGAAGTTAGAAGTTCCAAAGTGCAATTTTCGCACATTCGACTAGTATGCAAAACTTTTTTGTCGACGAAGGTTTGTTTGACATATTGTAAGAGGGGGGGTTGTGAAGCTGAATTGCAAGCGTGGACGAAACGTGCCATCCGCGATTCCAGTTCACACTGACGGTGAAACAGACGTCGCCTTTGCCTCAAAATCTGTCAGTGGGCGTGGTTGAAAATCGGAAAATGTTGTATCACCTGCAAGATCCGATGTGGATGAAGAAGCAATTTTTTTGTGAGTACCCTCACCGGGAAAACGCTGTTTTTTTTTTCTGCATTGGTGAGATGTCGGTTGTTGAGCCGTGTCGAAGCTGCATTTTTGTAGCTGAGACGTGTTGTATCACCTGGCATACACAGATGTGGGAAGAATGAGAATTTTTTTAGTGAGTACCCTCACCGGGAAAGCGGTTTCATTTTTTCTGCATTAATGTGGTGTGGTTGTTGAGCCATATTCCGAGGATCGCACGAATTAGCGCTGCCGGAGAACAATTTTTAGGCATGAATTGCGGGTGTTGCATGTGGGAAGCTAACGCGAGTACCCTGAGCCCGCAAAAGGGAGGTGTTCGAATTTTTTCGAGTGCCGAAAATGAGGGTGGTCAATATAAACTGTGAGCCACCTCTCAAAAATTTGAGAGTTGAGAGCGTACTGAAAACTGTTTCAGGCGCAAAAAAAAGCAGAACTGACTTCGATGCGGTGGCTGGCCTCCAAAATTTTTGGGGGGCGGTGAACGCATGCCATAGGGTGCTGTGCAACAGAACTGTTCAGAAAAAACTGATTTTTCGTGCGTTGAGGCTGTCGAGATTATTTTCCCGGTCGTCCGCACGATTTTTAGGATTTTTGGAATCTGTTTCTAGTGCCAGTATGCGAAAGCAAATATCCCTAAAGAGAAGATCTTGGATAGCAGTTTGGGAATCTGTGACGCAAAAGTGTTGCAGAACGGTGGGTGTCGCACAAAAAATCGTGTGATGCCAAGAAAAATTTTAACCCCACTTGTAAGAACGAAGCGAATAGTACTGCTCGTTTCAAGAATCCGACCCAAAAAAATTCGTTCCTGGGTGCTCGGCACGGTTTTTTCTGTGCCTTGAGCCTCTTGAACCATTTTTCCTGGCTTGGTGGTTTGAAGCTGTGTGGAAATTTGATTTTCTGTATTGCAAGTCACAAGACACTGCACGGAATTAATTTTTTGTGTAGACGTCGGTGGTTACCTGGTTGATCCTGCAGTGGTATATGCTTGTCTATAGGACTAAGCCATGCAAGTGCAAGTATGAGTGTATTATACAACGAAACTGCGAATGGCTCGGTAAAACAGCTATAATTTCTTCGGTGCTAAATACTACTCGGATAACCGTAGTAATTCTAGAGCTAATACGTGCCTCCCAAGCGACGCAAGTCGTGGTACAAATTAGAGATACAAGCCAATTTTTTGGTGATTCTAGATTTTTTTTCTGATCGCACTAGTTGCGACGCACCGTTCAAATTTCTGACCTATCAACTTTGGATGGTAAGGTATTGGCTTACCATGGTTGTGACGGGTAACGGACCGTGGGTGCGGGATTCCGGAGAGGGAGCCTGAGAAACGGCTACCACATCCAAGGAAGGCAGCAGGCGCGCAACTTACCCAATCCGGACACCGGGAGGTAGTGACAAGAAATATCAATAGAGGGCCCGATGGGTTTTCTAATTGGAATGAGAACAAGGTAAACAGCTTATCGAGGAGCCAGCAGAGGGCAAGTCTGGTGCCAGCAGCCGCGGTAATTCCAGCTCTGTAAGCGTATACCAAAGTTGTTGCAGTTAAAACGCTCGTAGTCGGATTTTGGCGTGTGACTTGGGTCGTTCTCGCGGGCGCTCCCAGGTTGTGCGCCTTTGTGGAGGGGGGTCTGGTGGTGCTTAATTGGATCGCCAGGCTGCCGCCACCGTTTACTGTGAAAAAATTAGAGTGTTCAAAGCAGGCGATTGCCCTGAATACATTAGCATGGAATAATAGAATAGGACCCGGTCCTATTTTGTTGGTTTGTTTGAATCGGGTAATGATTAAAAGGGACGGTTGGGGGCATTCGTATTCCGACGCTAGAGGTGAAATTCTTGGATTGTCGGAAGACGAACAGCTGCGAAAGCGTCTGCCAAGGACGTTTTCATTGATCAAGAACGAAAGTAAGGGGATCGAAGACGATCAGATACCGTCGTAGTCTTTACTATAAACGATGAGGACTGGAGATCGGATAAGACTGATTTATGGCTTATCCGGCATCCTTCGAGAAATCAAAGTGTTTGCTTTCTGGGGGGAGTATGGTCGCAAGGCTGAAACTTAAAGGAATTGACGGAAGGGCATCACCGGGTGTGGAGCCTGCGGCTTAATTTGACTCAACACGGGAAAACTTACCAGGTCAGGACATAGTAAGGATTGACAGATTGAGAGCTCTTTCTTGATTCTATGGTTGGTGGTGCATGGCCGTTCTTAGTTGGTGGAGTGATCTGTCTGGTTAATTCCGTTAACGAGCGAGACCTGGGCGTGCTAGCTAGGCGCCGTTACCTTTGGTAGCGAGGCAAAGCCTTCCTAGACGGACTGTGGGCGTCTAGCCCACGGAAGCTCCAGGCAATAACAGGTCTGAGATGCCCTTAGATGTCCTGGGCCGCACGCGTGCTACACTGAACGGGTCAACGAGTGACGGATATGCGAGAGCATTTCCGAATCTCCAAATCCGTTCGTGATGGGGATCGACGGTTGCAATTTTCCGTCGTCAACGAGGAATACCTTGTAAGCGCGGGTCATCATCCCGCGCTGAATACGTCCCTGCCCTTTGTACACACCGCCCGTCGCTCCTACCGATTGAGTGGTCCGGTGAGGCCTTGGGAGAGCTAGATGAACTGTTTTACTCAGATCTTTTGGCTTCAACTTGGTCAAACCTTATCACTTAGAGGAAGGAGAAGTCGTAACAAGGTTTCCGTAGGTGAACCTGCGGAAGGATCATTCTTGAAAATTTAGAGTTTGTGGGGGTGGCTTGATTCGATTTTCTTTTTGAGGTGCGCTGCTTGCATTTCTCCAATCGAGTTTTTGTTTTTTGAAGATTCTTGGATCGAAAT
>NBIV01000441.1:15000-29660 GCA_003194525.1 Gracilariopsis chorda
GGCGTTTTGCCAAGTGTCACGCTGTGATTGGGCGGTATATGCCAGCTGTCCACGTGTATCGACTTGTAGTGGGAAAGTGCGGGCGATAGGGGTAGTAAATTTCTTGCGATTTTATTTATTAATAAGTTGAATAAAGATATTAATATTTGTAGGGGGGATTTACTAAGTTAAATCAAGATTTATCTTTTAGGGCAAGGTACCCCCCAAAAACGGCGTAAAAAAGTGGTTTTTTGGGCGATTTTGGGGCGAAACGGGGATTTTAGAGGGCGAAATAGGAATTTAGGGATTTTTAGGGGGTAGAATAGCAATTTTTAGATTTAGGATAGCGATTTTCGGGATGTAAAAACGATTTTGTGATGTGAGGAACGATTTTTTGATTTTTGCAGCGCGCGGTTTCAGAATTCTGGTTTGTAGCGTAGAGGTAGATGTTGATTTTCTGATTTTGGGGTTGTGATTTCAGAAAACTGATTTTTGGGATCGGGCTTTCTGTTTTTCTGAAAATTGATTTTTGAGTTGTGCACACGATTTTTTGAATTTCTGGATTCGGGGTTTCTGTTTTTCTGAAAATCAGTTTTTCGGTTGTTGCATACGATTTTTGATTTTTGGAATCGGTGTCTGTTTTTCTGAAAATTGATTTTTGAGTTGTTGACACGATTTTTTGATTTTCTGGATCGGGGTTTCTGTTTTTTCTGAAATTGATTTTTGAGTTGTTGCACACGATTTTTGATTTTCTGGGATCGGGGTTTCTGTTTTTCTGAAACAGTGATTTTTGGGTTGTTGCACACGATTTTTGATTTTCTGGAATCGGGGTTTCTGTTTTTCTGAAGAATTGATTGTTTTTTGTGAGTTTGTTTGCACACGATTTTTGATTTTCTGGATTCGGGGTTTCTGTTTTTCTGAAAATTGATTTTTGAGTTGTTGCATACGATTTTTTGATTTTTGGAATCGGGAGGTCTGTTTTTCTGAAACGTGATTTTGGTGGTTCACACGATTTTGATTTTCTGAGATCAGATGTCTGTTTTTCTGAAAATTGATTTTTGAGTTGTTGCACACGATTTTTGATTTTTGGAATCGGGGTGTCTGTTTTTCTGAAAATCAGTTTGTCGATGGTTGCACACGATTTTTGATTTTCTGGGATCGGGGTTTCTGTTTTTCTGAAAATCAGTTTTTCGGTTGTTGCACACGATTTTTTGAATTCTGAGATCTGGCTGTCTGTTTTTATGAAAATTGATTTCTCGGTTGTTGCACACAATTTTCTGATTTTTGTGATCAGCATGGCTGATTTTCTGAAAACCGGTTTTTCGGTTGTTGCACACGATATTTTGATTTTTGGAATCAGGCTGTCTGTTTTTTCTGAAAATTGATTTCTGAGTTGTTGCACACGATTTTTGATTTTTGAGATGGCGATGTCTGTTTTTCTGAAAATCGGTTTCTCGGTTGTTGATCACGATTTCTGGTTTTTTGAGGTCAGGGTGACGGTTTTTCTGAAAATCAATTTCTGAGCTATCGCACACGATATGTGCGTTTTCGAGATCGTGGTGCCTGTTTTCCAGAAAATCGATTTTTCGCCTGTCACGCACGATTTCTGATTTTTTGAGATCGTGCTACCTGTTTTTCCAAAAATCAGCGTCTCTCGATTTTCAGAAAATTGATTTTCGGGTAGGGCGCACGATTTTTTTGATTTTGTCAGAAAACAGACATCTGACAGTCAAATTTCCAATTTTTTGATTTGCAGAATTGATCTGTAAACGCGATTTTCCAAAATTCATATTCCGATTCTGAATGCCGCTCTCAGTTTCCCGGAAATTGTGTTTTTGTAGGTCGTGTAGCGTAGCATAGAATAGGAAATCAAAGATATTTCAGGTTTCTGATTTGGAAAGCTCGGCAAATACAATTTTTTGATACACACCTCGTCCCACGATTGGATCAGGCCCTCAGTCCTCCAAAATCATGATTTTTTCATATTTCTGGGATGCATTGCTGTTTCCACACAACATTTTCAACATGCTTCTTATTTTCGAAAATGCAATCTTCGATTTTCATCGCGGCCGACACAATTTTCTGATTTTCCGGTTGCTGTCACTGCAAATCAATTGAAAACCGTGTTCTGGGTCTGGAAACGTCAATTTTCAGTTTTTGCACACCATTTTGAAAGCGCCGTACAAAATAGGCCACAGGATTTTTTTTTCTATGATCTCATTTCTGATTTTCGAGCAAATTGCAGAAATTGCGCTCACAACACAGAAATTTCGACCAGGAAATGAGTTTTTTCAGAATTTACACCTGGTTTTTGTACTCGCACCCCAAAAACTGTTCTGTCCGTGATTTTCATGACGAATTTGTGGTTTTTGAATTTTCGCATCTCGTCAAAAATCAGATTCACCTCACCACTACCTATTTCAGATTAGCCCGATCCATAAATCATATCACCATACCCCAAATTCCAAACTTTTCGGCGGTAATGTTGCTCGAATTCTGAGAATCGGATCCTGACGACCACAATTTTCGAGATCTCAACATTTTTCGATGCACCAAAAAATGCATTTTCCGCGATTCTAGTCGTTTTCTCACAAAAATTGATTTTTCAATCCTCAAAAGTTGATTTTTCGCACCGTTCATTTTTGTCAGTGCTACGAAAGAATACGGTTTTGGTCAGTGTCCGAAAATGGAATTTATTTCCAGGTCACAAATTGAGCATCTGATTTCGAACACCGAAAATGTCGAGTTGTCCACTAGTTTTGAGCTCGTGAAAACTGTTTTTTCGTAAGAATCCGGGCCAAAATGACTTTTCCCAAATCGCACAGGTGTGATTTTCGATCACCCCGTTTTTATGGTCACGCGAAAAATCAGTTTGATAAAAGTGTGACCAATTTCCGCACATCACGATTTTTCCCGGATCAGAAATCGGTAATCTGACTCAACAAAGGCAAGATTTCTGATCAGCCGATTTTTTCAAACCAGCGAAAAATCAATTTCGTGCGCTCCTGCTCAATTTTCGCCGAAAATGGTTTTTTCCCGCATCGCACATCGCAAAACTGATCACGGGCACCAAAAGTTCATGATCGTGGTTCCGCGAAAAATCAGTTTTTCAGTCTTAGATGGTTCATGTTAACACAAAACAATGTTTTGCACTCCAGAAAAATCAGTTTCTTGTGAATCTGTACGATTCTGGACCAAACCAATTTTTCTCGGATCAGAAATCGCAAATATGATTTTCAGCTGTACAAATCTCGCACCACTCACGGTTTCCCTTTCAGAGAAAAATCAGTTTTGCAACAGTTCATGTCAATTCTCCTTCGATCCTATTTTTCTGAAATCAGAAATCGGGGATAACAGTTTTTTAGGTGCCATGAAAAATTGGTTTTCTAAGATTCTGCTCAGTTTTCTCACATCTGAATCCTGATTTTTCAGAATATTGATTTTTGTGGTGCCAAAAAACGAAATCCACAACCAGGAAACCGTGTACTTGTTTCAATTTTTCACTCCTCCTCCCCCAAAAAATTTTTTGCAGGTTGACACCCAATCCAGAGATCACTCGCTCAGTGTAATTTGCGATTTGAGATCTCTTGACTGTCATTTTGCACTTCCTGTAGCCATGGCCAACGCACTGTCAGGCCGTCATTGTTGCTGCGCTTGTACTGCGCGCACTGTACATTGCGCACTGCTGTAACTGCGTATGCAAAACCCTACTTTCCGTACTGTCAGCATTACAAGTGTACAGGTGTATGCACGCGCGCACCGTAAAACATTTTTTCCTGCACGTGGCGCGGGTGGTGCATGCTTTCCCACGCGTGGTGGGGTTTGGCATGTCACATTCAGCCGGAAAGCGAAAATTTGTGATCGTAGCATTATGCGAAACGGGAATACAAAACGCACGCACTCCTAATTGCACCTTAGTATATTCTTATTTTAAACGGGATTCGTTTTGGATTTTCTTGAATATTAATAAAATAATCGCTATTCTGCTTCATACCAGAATCATTGATTTTGGGGTCATTTTGGCTGATTTCTGAAAATCGAAAATGACTGCACCAGGTACTTTCCTTTTCGGCATTAATTTATTTTTCCTATACTCAAAACATTTCTCTTTTTACGTCGAACCCTTTTTATTAACAAAAAACGGGTCAACAAGCTCAAAAGTTGAACAAGTGTGTCAAAACACGGTTTTTTGACAGTTTTTCTGAGACATGAGTGATGCACCTTTTGAGAGCTGGAGCTCGAGCAGTCTCGTCAAAAATTTTTTCCGTTTGCTTTAATCATAGTGGCACTACTTGATCTACTAGAAAACGTTTTTTGATTTTTCATTCTTTAAAATAATGTCCAGTTATTGCAGTTTAGCTGACCGTGCCAAAAAACGCCATTTTTTGGACCCACATGATTTCTCACTGAAAATAAGAACACCTCCAACTTTTTCCAATGTTTGATTAGTCTTTCAGGTGTATCATACCCATGTGCAATAGGAACAAGAGCGTCCAATACCAACTCTGCCAAAACGTTTTTGTGAGCTACATTTTTCTAAAAAACAGGAGTTGCAAAAATGCCAGTTTTGAACCTGGAAAGTTGATCCTGTTCGTTCATTGTATTTTTCAGAGCCCTTACAGCTCTTTCCAAGTCTGCACATAGGTGTAACTTAAACTTGGGGAGCAAAGGATAACACATTTGTCTCCTCTGAAAAGTTTCAGAGTGCAAAATCTTCAAGTCTGTCAAAAAAATGCATTTTTGACCTCATTGTTCATTTTTATGATTCTAGTCCATTGCGACCATCTGTTACACGACAATTGCTGTCAATCTTTAAGTTACAGCAGGTTACATGGGACTGCGTACGCATTTTGGAGTTTATAGATCTGGTAAAGAAACCATGAGCACTTTCCAGCGCAAATTTTGGACTTTTTGCAACTCGAAAAAAACAGAGATTGCTTCACTACTTTTGAACCCATCGTGCAATCCGTACAAAACATCCGTCCTTTATACATCCTTTATGGAACTATAAACACATGGCATTAGATTTGATTTACCTGGAACAGTGTTCCTATTTTCTGCATTTTTCGGCATTTTCTGCCCCAAACAGTGAAGAAATGATAATAACTCGAATAAAAAACTATTTGCACGTGCTAAAAAGTATACCGGCATGTATTCTAGCTCCAGCTGAAAAGATGTGCACCGTTGGTATATGGTGGTTTTGGTATGTCAGACAAACTCATTTTTGCTCACTACCCTCACAATCTGTTCTAGTGATTCCATAGTACCATCTTGGTCACTGATTTTTCGCCCACCATTTCTGTAGTTCAAAATACTCAAGAGCATCAGAACAATCACACAAAGGCATTGGAGTCTCCATAACTGAAGAACTTTGAAAGATATGACACAATAACCGCTTGGGCCGCGAACCCAAAAATGCATTTTCAAAAATCTAAATTTTAAGGAGGTAACAAGTCAGAATTCTGAAAATCAGTATGCAAAAAAATACAAAAATTGAAAATCAGTCCTGATTTTCAGATTTCAAAATCGCACTTTTTGGCACAACTTGGCAACAAGAATGAAATTTCGAAAAAACGGTTTTTCACACCGACCAGGCGTGGTTGCAAAAAATTGAAAAACGTGGTTTTTACAACTAATTGCCTACGTGAATGAAATTTCAGGAATTGATTTTTCACGCACACCAGGCAGTGTTCCAAAAATTGAAAACCGTGGTTTTTACTACTAATTGCCAACACGAATGAAATTTCAGGATTTGATTTTTCACATCCACCAGGCACTGTTCCAAAAATTGAAAATCGTGGTTTTTTACTAGTACTTGCCCACATGAACGAAATTTCAAGAACTGATTTTTCACACCCACCAGGGATGTTTCCAAAAATTGAAAATCGTCGTTTTTACCAGTACTTGCCTACATGAATGGAATTTCAGAAATCGATTTTTCACACCCACGAGGGAAGTGTCCAAAAATTGAAAATCGTCGTTTTTACTAGTACTTGCCTACCTGAATGGAATTTCAGAAATCGATTTTTCACACCCACCAGGGATTTTTCCAAAAATCGAAAACCGTCGTTTTTACTAGTACTTGCCACCGTGAATGGAATTTCAGAAATCAATTTTTCACCCTCCAGGAATGTTTCCAAAAATTGAAAATCGTCGTTTTTACTAGTACTTGCCTACATGAATGAAATCTCAGAAATCGATTTTTCACATCGCCCAGGCAGTGTTCCAAAAATTGAACATCGTCGTTTTTACTAGTACTTGCGTACATGAATGAAATTTCAGAAATTGATTTTCACATCGCCAGGCAGTGTTTCAAAAATTGAAAATCGTCGTTTCTACTAGTACTTGCCTACATGAATGGAATTTCAGAAATCGATTTTTCACACCCACAGGGAAGTTTCCAAAAATTGAAAATCGTCGTTTTTACTATTACTTGCCTACATGAATGAAATTTCAGGAATTGATTTTTCACATCGCCCAGGCAGTGTTTCAAAAATTGAAAATCGTGGTTTTTACTAGTACTTGCCTACACGAATAAAATTTCAGAAATCGATTTTTCACACCCACAAGCGATGTTTCCAAAAATTGAAAACCGTCGTTTTTACTAGTACTTGCCTACATGAATGAAATCTCTGGAATTGATTTTTCACACCCATCAGGCAGTGTTCCAAAAATTGAAAATCGTCGTTTTTACTATACTTGCCTACATGAATGAAAATTTCAGAAATCAATTTTTTCACATCGCTCAGGTAGTGTTCCAAAAATTGAAAATCGTCGTTTTTACTAGTACTTGCCTACATGAATGAAATTTCAGAAATCGATTTTTCACACCATCAGGCAGTGTTCCAAAAAATTGAAAAATCGTCGTTTTTACTAGTACTTGCCTACATGAATGAATTTCAGAAATCGAATTTTTCACACCCATCAGGAGTGTTCCAAAAATTGAAAATCGTCGTTTTTACTAGTACTTGCCTACATGAATGCAATTTCAGAAATCGATTTTTCACATCGCTCAGGTAGTGTTCCAAAAATGAAAATCGTCGTTTTTTACTAGTACTTGCCTACATGAATGAAATTTCAGAAATCAATTTTTCACACCCATCAGCAGTGTTCCAAAATTGAAATCGTCGTTTTTACTATACTTGCCTACATGAATGGAATTTCAGAAATCGATTTTTCACATCGCTCAGGTAGTGTTCCAAAAATTGAAATCGTCGTTTTTACTAGTACTGCCTACATGAATGAAATTTCAGAAATCAATTTTCACACCCATCAGGCAGTGTTCCAAAAATTGAAAATCGTCGTTTTTACTAATACTTGCCTACATGAATGGAATTTCAGAAATCGATTTTTCACATCGCTCAGGCAGTGTTCCAGAAATTGAAAATCGTCGTTTTTACTAGTACTTGCCTACATGAATGGAATTTCAGAAATCGATTTTTCACACCCACGAGGGAAGTTTCCAAAAATTGAAAATCGTGGTTTTTACCAAATCTTGCCTACACGAATCAAAATTGCGGTAACGGATTTTTTGCGGAAGAACGGTAAGGGCTTCAGCCAATCTGAAAATTTTCCCAGAGAGTGCATGCTCTAACCCATGTTACGAAGGCAAGCAAACGTTTGTGAAAAATTTTTGTTTTGAGATACGCGGGTGTCAAAAAGTGAAACTCGAAAAAGTGGAAAAAAATCGTGTTGGAAGGTCCAGTTTTGATTTTTCGCAGTGCTGGTTTTCAGAATTCTGACATGCGCGTTTGGTGCCAAAAACGATGTTTTTGCAAAAATTGAAAATCGCGATTTTTACTAGTACTTGCCTACATAAGTGAAATTTCGAAAAAAAAACCTAAGTCGAAGTTAGAAGTCCCAAAGTGCAATTTCGCACATTCGACTTAGTATTGCAAAACTTTTTGTCGACGAAGGTTTGTTGACATATTGTAAGAGGGGGGTTGTGAAGCTGAATTGCAAGCGTGGACGAAACGTGCCATCCGCGATTCCAGTTCACACTGACGGTGAAACAGACGTCGCCTTTGCCTCAAATCTGTCAGTGGGCGTGGTTGAAAATCGGAAAATGTTGTATCACCTGCAAGATCCGATGTGGATGAAGAAGCAATTTTTTTGTGAGTACCCTCACCGGGAAAACGCTGTTTTTTTTTTCTGCATTGGTGAGATGTCGGTTGTTGAGCCGTGTCGAAGCTGCATTTTTTTGTAGCTGAGACGTGTTGTATCACCTGGCATACACAGATGTGGGAAGAATGAGAATTTTTTTAGTGAGTACCCTCACCGGGAAAGCGGTTTTCATTTTTTCTGCATTAATGTGGTGTGGTTGTTGAGCCATATTCCGAGGATCGCACGAATTAGCGCTGCCGGAGAACAATTTTTAGGCATGAATTGCGGGTGTTGCATGTGGGAAGCTAACGCGAGTACCCTGAGCCCGCAAAAGGGAGGTGTTCGAATTTTTTCGAGTGCCGAAAAATGAGGGTGGTCAATATAAACTGTGAGCCACCTCTCAAAAATTTGAGAGTTGAGAGCGTACTGAAAACTGTTTCAGGCGCAAAAAAAAAGCAGAACTGACTTCGATGCGGTGGCTGGCCTCCAAAATTTTTTGGGGGCGGTGAACGCATGCCATAGGGTGCTGTGGCAACAGAACTGTTCAGAAAAAAACTGATTTTTCGTGCGTTGAGGCTGTCGAGATTATTTTTCGGTCGTCCGCACGATTTTTAGGATTTTTGGAATCTGTTTCTAGTGCCAGTATGCGAAAGCAAATATCCCTAAAGAGAAGATCTTGGATAGCAGTTTGGGAATCTGTGACGCAAAAGTGTTGCAGAACGGTGGGTGTCGCACAAAAAATCGTGTGATGCCAAGAAAAATTTGTAACCCCACTTGTAAGAACGAAGCGAATAGTACTGCTCGTTTCAAGAATCCCGACCCAAAAAAAATTCGTTCCTGGTGCTCGGCACGGTTTTTCTGTGCCTTGAGCCTCTTGAACCATTTTTCCTGGCTTGGTGGTTTGAAGCTGTGTGGAAATTTGATTTTCTGTATTGCAAGTCACAAGACACTGCACGGAATTAATTTTTGTGTAGACGTCGGTGGTTACCTGGTTGATCCTGCCAGTGGTATATGCTTGTCTATAGGACTAAGCCATGCAAGTGCAAGTATGAGTGTATTATACAACGAAACTGCGAATGGCTCGGTAAAACAGCTATAATTTCTTCGGTGCTAAATACTACTCGGATAACCGTAGTAATTCTAGAGCTAATACGTGCCTCCCAAGCGACGCAAGTCGTGGTACAAATTAGAGATACAAGCCAATTTTTTGGTGATTCTAGATTTTTTTTCTGATCGCACTAGTTGCGACGCACCGTTCAAATTTCTGACCTATCAACTTTGGATGGTAAGGTATTGGCTTACCATGGTTGTGACGGGTAACGGACCGTGGGTGCGGGATTCCGGAGAGGGAGCCTGAGAAACGGCTACCACATCCAAGGAAGGCAGCAGGCGCGCAACTTTACCCAATCCGGACACCGGGAGGTAGTGACAAGAAATATCAATAGAGGGCCCGATGGGTTTTCTAATTGGAATGAGAACAAGGTAAACAGCTTATCGAGGAGCCAGCAGAGGGCAAGTCTGGTGCCAGCAGCCGCGGTAATTCCAGCTCTGTAAGCGTAATACCAAAGTTGTTGCAGTTAAAACGCTCGTAGTCGGATTTTGGCGTGTGACTTGGGTCGTTCTCGCGGGCGCTCCCAGGTTGTGCGCCTTTGTGGAGGGGGGTCTGGTGGTGCTTAATTGGATCGCCAGGCTGCCGCCACCGTTTACTGTGAAAAAAATTAGAGTGTTCAAAGCAGGCGATTGCCCTGAATACATTAGCATGGAATAATAGAATAGGACCCGGTCCTATTTTGTTGGTTTGTTTGAATCGGGTAATGATTAAAAGGGACGGTTGGGGGCATTCGTATTCCGACGCTAGAGGTGAAATTCTTGGATTGTCGGAAGACGAACAGCTGCGAAAGCGTCTGCCAAGGACGTTTTCATTGATCAAGAACGAAAGTAAGGGGATCGAAGACGATCAGATTACCGTCGTAGTCTTTACTATAAACGATGAGGACTGGAGATCGGATAAGACTGATTTATGGCTTATCCGGCATCCTTCGAGAAATCAAAAGTGTTTGCTTTCTGGGGGGAGTATGGTCGCAAGGCTGAAACTTAAAGGAATTGACGGAAGGGCATCACCGGGTGTGGAGCCTGCGGCTTAATTTGACTTCAACACGGGAAAACTTACCAGGTCAGGACATAGTAAGGATTGACAGATTGAGAGCTCTTTCTTGATTCTATGGTTGGTGGTGCATGGCCGTTCTTAGTTGGTGGAGTGATCTGTCTGGTTAATTCCGTTAACGAGCGAGACCTGGGCGTGCTAGCTAGGCGCCGTTACCTTTGGTAGCGAGGCAAAGCCTTCCTAGACGGACTGTGGGCGTCTAGCCCACGGAAGCTCCAGGCAATAACAGGTCTGAGATGCCCTTAGATGTCCTGGGCCGCACGCGTGCTACACTGAACGGGTCAACGAGTGACGGATATGCGAGAGCATTTCCGAATCTCCAAATCCGTTCGTGATGGGGATCGACGGTTGCAATTTTCCGTCGTCAACGAGGAATACCTTGTAAGCGCGGGTCATCATCCCGCGCTGAATACGTCCCTGCCCTTTGTACACACCGCCCGTCGCTCCTACCGATTGAGTGGTCCGGTGAGGCCTTGGGAGAGCTAGATGAACTGTTTTACTCAGATCTTTTGGCTTCAACTTGGTCAAACCTTATCACTTAGAGGAAGGAGAAGTCGTAACAAGGTTTCCGTAGGTGAACCTGCGGAAGGATCATTCTTGAAAATTTAGAGTTTGTGGGGGTGGCTTGATTCGATTTTCTTTTTGAGGTGCGCTGCTTGCATTTCTCCAATCGAGTTTTTGTTTTTTGAAGATTCTTGGATCGAAATGAGAGTAGTGTTCTGAAAAACAAGGAGTCTAGAGTCGTCGCCCTTGCAAGTGTTCTATTTTCTTACGCGAATAACTGTACTTTTTTTTTTATTATCAACCCAAACCCATATGAAACGAAAAACTAAACTTTACAAAACACAACTCGTAACGGTGGATGTCTCGGTTCCTACATCGATGAAGAACGTAGCAAACTGCGAAACGTAATGCGAATTGCAGATCTCGTGAATCATCAAATCTTTGAACGCAAGTTGCGCTCGCGGGTAACCCTGTGAGCATGTCTGCTTGAGTGTCCGCACAAATCCGATTTTGGCATTCCGCAACTGTTGAGAAATAATTATTTTTCCGGTTGCTAAGAGTGCCGCTGATGGGTGCGTCCGTGTTGATTTTTTTTTCTGTTGATTCAGAAAAATTGATGCGGTCACCTGGAAAAGAGATGGGGCGATTCTCAAAAATCAGGTTTTCTGGTTTTCGTCGCGCGTTTCACGACAGAGTAGCGGGTTTCTGTTTTCTGAGCAGGGAAAAAAGTATTTTTCCGATCACTGCGGATGGATGGTTTCGGCTGTCTGTTTCTGTTGGGGGTCGACGTAGTATTTTTTTTTTTCGGCGACGGAAATGAATCGTGAAAAATCGTGTTGTGCGCGGTGCAATAATCGAAAAACTGGTTTCGTCGTTCTTTGTACGAAAGAATACCGTTGTGGGCTGGTCGAAGATAGTTTTCTGAGCAACGGCTTTTTGGCCGCTGCGCTTGCAGAAGATACTTTTTCCGGTCGCTGCGAATTGATGGTTTCGACTTTCTGTTCTGTGGCGGGTGACGTAGTATTTTTTTTTGCGAGATGGAAAATGTTCTCCCTGTTCCAAAATTCGGGAAAATCGTGCGTGTGCGATGCAAAAATTGAGAGTTGGCGCCCAGTTTTTTGCAGAGTTTTGTGATAGAAACTCTGAAAACAATCATTTACTGGATCTCAAGTCAGACAAGGCGACCCGCTGAATTTAAGCATATAATTAAGCGGAGGAAAAGAAACTAACCAGGATTCCCCTAGTAGCGGCGAGCGAAGCGGGAAAAGCCCAATATGAAAAGCCAGCTTGCTGGCGTTGTAGTTTGAGCGGCCTGCAGCTGTCAGTCTGGGAAAGTGGCATGGAAATGTCCACCGTGGAGGGTGAGAGTCCCGTCCATCCCAGTCAGGGCAGTTGGTACGTGGCCGTTTCAGTCGAGTCGGGTAGCTTGGGAATGCTGCTCTAATCGGTGGTAAATCTCATCGAAGGCTAAATACTGGTAGGAAACCGATAGCGCACAAGTACCGTGAGGGAAAGGTGAAAAGCACTTTGAAAAGAGGGTGACAAGAACCTGAAACCGTTACGAGGGAAGCGGATTGCATCGAGTTGATGGGTGTTTGCGCTTTCAGCCGGAAAATTTTTTTTTTGGTGGACTGGCGCAGACACTTACCGTCGTGAGTTCTTGGCTGCCGAACCAACGGCGTGCCGAGGACTGTGGGATCCCCTTTATTGGGTGAGGACGATGGGGCAGCGGTGCGATACGACCCGTCTTGAAACACGGACCAAGGAGTCTAGCGGTGCTGCGAGTCGAAGGGACGTTTAATCCTTGTAGGCGCAGTGAAAGCGAATTACCATAAGAAATTGTGCTAATTTGAGGGGGCATGAGGTCGTTGACCAGAAAGTCCCACCTGGAGCAGTAGCGCTAGGACCCGAAAGATGGTGAACTATGCCTGAGTAGGGCGAAGCCAGAAGAAATTCTGGTGGAGGCTCGTAGCGGTGCTGACGTGCAAATCGCTCGTCGAACTTGGGTATAGGGGCGAAAGACTAATCGAACCATCTGGTAGCTGGTTCCCCCCCGAAGTTTCTCTCAGGATAGCGGGCTGACATGACGTTTGTTTTGTGCGGTAAAGCGAATGATTAGCGCATTTGGGGGCGTGCAGCCTTCTGGCGATTCTCAAACTTTAAATGCGCAAGCTGGCGCCGCTGCTTAATTGAGCGGTTTTAGCTAGAAAAAAACGTCAGCCCCGTGGGCCACTTTTGGTAAAGCAGAACTGGCGATGCGGGATGAACCGAAAGCGTAGTTAAGGCGTCAAATTGTCCGCTTATAGATCCCACAAAAGGCGTTGGTTCATCGAGACAGCAGGACGGTGGCCATGGAAGTCGGAATCCGCTAAGGAGTGTGTAACAACTCACCTGCCGAATGAGGTAGCCCTGAAAATGGATGACGCTTAAGCGGGCAGCCGATACTACGCCGTCGATTTTAGTGAAAAACAAATCGATGAGTAGGGGGGCGTGGTGGTCGTGTCGAAGCATTGCGTGCGAACGCGTGTGAAACGGCCACTAGTGCAGATCTGGTGGTAGTAGCAAATATTCAAGTGAGAACCTTGAAGGGCGAAGCGGGGAAGGGTTCCATGCGAACATTGATTGGGCATGGGTGAGTCGTCCCTAAGCCGAGTGGCCATTGCTTACTCAGGCGGCGAAAGGGAAGCGGGTTGAAATTCCCGCACACGGATGTGGAACAAGGCGGTGACGCAAATTACTGGGGCGGTGACGTTGGCAGTGGCGCTGGGCAGAGTTTTCTTTTCTGTTTAACCGCCTGACGCTTGCTCTGTGGAATCCGATTGTCGGGAGAAACAGGCAAGGCACGGGTAGAGCGCCGGGCTTTTTCCGGCGTCCAGCTCGCCGCTGACGACCCTTGAAAAACTGTCCTCAGGTATTAAAAATCCACGCCGTGGCGTACCGATAACCGCATCAGGTCCCCAAGGTGAACAGCCTCTGCTCGATATGAAAAATGCAGGTAAGGGAAGTCGGCAAATTAGACCCGTAACTTTGGGAAAAGGGTTGGCTCTAGTGCTGCGTGAGGCCTGGTCGGTGGCTGTGCTGTTGTTTGGTGGCGAACGTTGCCTTGAGCGTTTTTTCGCAAGGAGGATGTTCGGCAATGTAGCTCTGGACAACCGCGGCCGGCGGACGCTCACAGCATGCAGCAAACTAGAACTGCAACGGGCCAAGGGGAATCCGACTGTTTAATTAAAACAAAGCATTGCGAAGGCCGGGGACGGTGATTACGCAATGTGATTTCTGCTCAGTGCTCTGAATGTCAAAGTGAAGAGAGATTCAATCAAGCGCGGGTAAACAGCGGGAGTAACTATGACTCTCTTAAGGTAGCCAAATGCCTCGTCATCTAATTAGTGACGGCGCATGAATGGATTAACGAGATTCCTACTGTCCCTATCTGCTTCTAGCGAAAACCACAGCCAGGGGAACGGGCCTGGAAAAATCGGCGGGGAAAGAAGACCCTGTTGAGCTTGACTCTATTCTAATTTTGTGGAGCAAGTTGGGAGGTGTAGCATAGGTGGGAGACTTTACGTCGCCAGTGAAATACCACTACTCCCAATCTTGCTTTACTTACTAGGCAGGTGTGGATGGGGTCAGTTTTCTGATTCTTTTTTTGGAGCCAAGCCGGTTTTTTCTTCGGGAAAGACCATAGGTGACCACCGCCTAGGACAGATTTAGGAGGGGAGTTTGGCTGGGGCGGTACATCTTCTACAAGACAACGAAGGTGTCCTAAGATCAGCTCAGTGAGAACAGAAATCTCACGTAGCGCAAAAGGGTAAAAGCTGGTTTGATTTCGATTTTCAGTGCGAGTCGAAAACGCGAAAGCGTGGCCTATCGATCCTTTCACGATTCGAGATTTGAAGCGAGAGGTGTCAGA
>NBIV01000442.1:0-25606 GCA_003194525.1 Gracilariopsis chorda
GGGGGCCTTCCGTTCTAACCGGATTCCCCTATTGACTTGCAGCTCGCGAGCTCTTCTCCCACGCGACCCGTGCAACTCTGGTGAGTTTGACCGTTCACGGTGAGGGAGGCGGTTCACTACGGTTCCGACGCCAGGAGGCGGATTGCCATGCATCACACACTGTGATTGGCTGGCCGCTGGCGGCAAGTGTCGCGCGCGGTCTTTCCACGACGCGGGTCTTGACTGTACTCCTGACGCCGGCCGGCGTATGTACGTGTACACCTTTCCACGGTTTGGAATTTCGGGCTTCGTCCGCGTGACAGTGGCGTCACAGTGTCCATTTGTGGGGCTCTGCGTAACGCACGCAGTGTCAACCACACTCTCCGTGTCCGCGGTTGCTTTTCAGCTCACCACGAAACTGGTTATGACCGAGGTTGTATGTGCTCCGTGCTCGGAGATATCATTCGCCACATTAGTGACCACACCGAGTCCGGTTCACTACTTCCTCCTTCGCTACCCAGCGACTCGCTCGACAGGGGTGCATCCGGGTCCGCGGAGACGGCCTTCTCGCTTCGTGATGCGTTCAAACTCCTCCCTGCTCCGGGGGTGCTCATCCGACGATGCGTATTCCCGATGCGGGCTCGTCCACTGTTCCAACCTTCTCCGTGCCGGGCTTACCACGCGTTCCGTGACGGCAGTACCCTTGCTCTGAAGGGCCTCGGTTAGCGCAGAGTGCGGCGCGAGGGAACTCGCTCGCGAAGCCGTATGAAACGGGACACCGTCCGACGCCGGAGCTTCCTTTCCGCGATGGCGCGATCGATTCCCGTCCCTCCCCCTCTTTAGGTGAGAGGGCGGTGGGTTCAGGCTGAAGGACCTCCGCGGGCGGAGTAACGGTTAGGCGTTTGGGGTCAAGCGTGCGTTGCACGATACGCGCGGCGCGCTCAACCGGTTGATCGGCAATCGGAAGATCCGAGAGTCCCGTTCCGGGTGCGGTAAGACGGGTGGGCGGGACGGAAGCAGATTATCCGTTGGCGGAGTTACGAGGTCATCCTCCGGGATTGTCACGAGCGGTGATGAGCCCTCAGGGGGCGCAGGCGCGTGGGCTAACGTGGTCGCGTGAGACGCGTTCGAACTGGTTATCGATGTCCAGTACGACTGTGTCGTCGGCGACGGAAACCACCCGATAGGGTCCATTCACTATCGGTGACAACTTGTGACGCTTCTCCTTTTCGGGATTATAATATTCCTTTTCGCAGGAAGACAGATCCCCTTCCGAGACCTGGGGTATCGGGGTACGAATCTTGGCGTCGAAGTTCTGTTTGTATGCCTCCTGGCTTTTCCCATAGCCTTTCGGGCGGTAGGGACCATGTTCTTCAACCATTCCTTCCAGGAATCTCGATATAACCTTGGTGAAGGGTACCCCGAGACGTTCGGTTGCGCTTCAATAGCCATGGGTGGCGGAATCCGAGACAGGACCAGCTCAAATGGAGCGAGGGTCGTGACCCGGTGTACCTGGGTGTTATACGCGTACGTAATAGCGTCCGTGTACAAGTCCCATTCCATGGGGTGATCCGCGATATAAGCGCGGAGTGCGTTGAGCATAGTACGATTGAATCGTTCCACTTGTCCGTTACACTGCGGGTGGTAGGTGGTAGTAAACATATTCTTGATTCCCAAGATTCTACATACGTCCTGAAAGAACTTTGAGGTAAATTGAGATCCGTTGTCGGAGAGTAGATGTACCGGCGGGCCGTAAGTAAAGACCCAGTGGGTTACGAACGCACGCGCAACCACGTCCGCGGTAATCCGTTTAAGCGGTACTGTTCTCACCAACTTTGAGAAGCGGTCAGTAATGACGAGAAGATACTTGTAACCACGTTTGGTTTTGACAAGCTCGCCCAAGATATCAATAGCGACATATTCGAGTGGCGCCCGTGCCGGGAATAGTGTTAACTTCTTCGAGTACTTCCGAAGTTTCACAGTATTCTTCGCACATTCCACGCACGAGCGGCAAACTGCATAGCAGTCAAATGCCATAGCAGGCCAATAGAAGTCCCTGCGAAGGGTCAGGTATAGTTTCCTCCCGCCGGGATGTGCACCCAACTTCGCGTAATGCGATAGATGCAAGACGCGCTGCTGCAGCGTGTGAGGTACAACGATCTGTGGGGCCCGTGTCAGCGACCTGACTAGGTAGCCTCGATCGTTCACCGCAAAGGGTATCTGTGCACCCCCGTTAAGACGGGCACGAATCTGGGCACAGAAAGGATCCTGCTGTTGTTCACGGATCATTTCCTCAGAGGATATGGGAACAACCTGGCCATCCGGAGGATCCGTAGGGCTTGCAGCCAGAATATCATCACAGATGTCATCCCCATTCACGTCTGGGTCGTCTTCTTCCGTTCCCTCCGGGGATTGTGCCATGAAACATGGTATTTCCAGATCGTCGACCAGTTCGGTTTCCGCTGATGTTCCTAAGCGCTATAGGGCGTCAGCCTGAGTATTCAGGGATCCCTTCTTGTAGAGGACATCAAATGTAAATTCCGAGAGTCGGAGACGCCAACGCATGAGGCGGCCCGACGGTTCTCGAATTTCGAGTAGCCAACGGAGAGCCGAGTGATCGGTGTGAACCTTGAAATGGTTACCCATAAGGTATGGGCGAAGCGTTGCCAACGCCCAAACAACAGCAAGACACTCCTTCTCGGACACCGAGTAGTTGCGCTCGTGAACGTTCAACGAACGTGACCAATATCCGATCGGATGTCTTTCTCCTTCTTCCGTGACTTGAAACAACGCACAACCCACCTGGTTGGCACTTGAGTCAGTATCCACTTCGAAGGGTAAGTCCGGGTGCGGTAAGGCCAGAACTGGCGGGGACGTTACAGCGTCGACAAGAGACGAGAATGCTGACGACTCAGCCTCGTCAAAGACGTCCAGTTCGGTGGGTTGTCCTTTCCGGAGGAGTGCGTTAAGCGGTGCTGACAAGTCGGCGAAGTTCGGAACGAATCGGCGATATACATTGCAAAGTCCTAGGAAGGATCAAAGCTCCGTTTGATTAGTCGGATGTTTCGCCTCTCGAAGTGATTTCACTCTTGCTTCATCGATTGAAAGCTGTCCGGGGCGGATGATGTGTCCCAGATATTTTACCGAATCGGCGCAGAACTCACACTTTCCCAGCTTCAGGGTGATGCCCGCGTTGCGGAGCACTGTCAAGACTTCCCGGACATGGGACAGGTGATCGTCCAAGTTATTGGAGTACACTATAATGTCGTCCAAGTATACCAGACAGCTGATCCATTTGAACCTCGCCAAGAGGATATCGATTGCCCGTTGGAATGTAGCTGGGGCATTCGTTAGTCCAAACGGCATTCGCTTAAAGCGATATAGTCCTTGATGGCACACAAGCGCGGTCTTATCACGATCTTCTTTCCTAATAGGGACCTGCCAGTATCCCGAATTGGCATCAAGGGTAGTGAACACCGTGGCGCTCCCCAGGGAGTCAATGTACTCGTCCATTCGTGGAATCGGATAGACCTCCTTGACGGTAACCGCATTCAGGCGGCGGTAATCCACACAGAAACGCCATGATCCATCCGCTTTCGGAACAAGGACAACAGGAGAAGCCCAAGGGGATTGTGCTGCTTCGATAACTCCAGGTCGCAGCATCTTCTCCACCTGAGATTTCTCTTCCCCCCTTGCTTTAGGGCCTGCCCGATACGGGTGCTGTGCAATAGGCCGTGTATCCGGCAACAAATCAATCCGATGTTCGGTTACCCCTATCGTCCCCAGGGAACCGTCCCACATGGCGGTAAAGTCCCTGAGCATGTCACGAAACTTCTCACGATGAGATTCATTAATGTGATCCAGGTCCAACTTATCCAAAGCCTGTTCTGGGTCTAACGCAGTATCTGCCGATGCTGAAGTCGTGCTCTTCTGAGCTTCTTCGACAGTCGAATCTGAACTTTCCCGGGCGGGATCCAATGGAACGAACGGGACCTCCTCCCCCTCCTTAGGGTCTTGTATTCCGAGAACGTCGGATATCGGAATCTTTGTAAGAAGGATAGCCAACGGATGCGGAAGCATGTTGCCCAGAATCTGGTTTTTAACCAACCACTGAGTGGTAGTTCCGAGGTTAGCAACGAGAACCTTAAAGGGTTTGTCCGGCTCGACGGATACGATCCCATTTGCTAATGCGAGACGGCGCTGTTCGTAGAGCGAGGGGAGCGGTTGAACAACCTGCAACCCGTGGTGTTTGGATGTTACCGAGACCCACACCTGAGATTCCTTCGGGATCGAAACTGGTTCCGCGACGCGAATCTTCGTAGATGCTCGATCCACATTGGACGCTTCCTGAGCAGCAGGTAAAGGTACCCGTTTACGGGAGGCGTGTCGCAAGGGCTTCCGTACAATCGGGATGGTCGAACCGTTGGCCAATTCCACGGATCTGGAGCGAGGGCGGATAGCTTCCACGAAGCCGTCACAGAAATCACAACCGAGGATGACCGGTGCAGCAAGAGAATCGCATACGATGAAGTCCAACTTCACCACGTAGGTGCCTAGTCTGAGTACCAGAGGAATTGTTCCAAGAGTCTGGAGCGGGTTGTTATTAGCGTCCGCCAGATCTAGACTTGGACCAATGCGAATGCATTTCCGCATGGCGGGTGGAATAATCCCGATATTGATCAGGTTCGGAGCGGCACCTGTATCCAGGACAGATAACTGACGAACCATGAACTGGTTAGAGAGACCGAGGTCACTATAAATTTTATAGTTCCTCTTGGCCATTACCAAAACTCGATCCGGGATGCGGAGGTTACGGGACCGTATCCACAGACGACGCAGAGCCACTAAGTGGTCCGAGCTCACGTCTTCTTGAGCCAGTTTCCTCGTAAGGATTTTGGCAGGGGAGCGAAGCGGTGGCGCCTCAGGCGTCTTCAACTTCGGCTTGGAAGACACCCCTCCTGTGGGGGAGACTCCCAAGATTAGTTTCTCGGGACCGAATCGACCGCTGGGTGCGGATGAGCCCGTTCCGAAAGGTTTGGGTTGTTACCGTTCGCGGTTTTCGCGGCTTCTCGAGCTTGAGCATTGTGGACCGCAGTCTTTGCGTCTTCATACGAATTACTCGGGACACGAGCCTTATGCTCCGGTGGGAGATTCTCATAATTTCCCACGATCTTCCACATCTCGCGAATGGGGAGGGTACACTGCGACGCAGTATGACCTTCAAGGTAACAAATGTAGCAAATCAGCGGGGCTGAACGTGTTCCGGTGGCGTGGGACATCATTCCGCGGTGCTGAGGGTGTTGTGGTTGTAATGCTAGTTGCTTCGGGTTGGACCATCCCGGGCGGGAGTGTCGTGTGGCGCTCGACGCGTAGGCTAGCGGGGCTGGGGGAACCCGACCGGGGTTTGCGTAAAAGGCCGGATCTACCACGGGTGGTGTAACCGTGGACGGCAGTTCCGAGGTTGCCAACGACTGTTCAAGACTGCCAAGATACTGGATGTTATCTGCAAATCCGAAAGGTGGTCCCGGGTTAGGGAGAGATGCCGAGGAAGCCTCGTTCTCGACGAAGAGAGCCTTCGACGACCGATGCCTCCGGTCTCTCGCTCTGAGGGTGTCACCCTCAGCCTGCGCGTACTGGACCAGTTCCAGATACGTCGCCTTGCGCTTCTCTTCCCTGTAGCGGGACACCAGTGCCCTGATACCAGGATCTAAACCATCCACCAGCATGGAGCAACGCTCAAAAGCGGTAAACACATTTCCACAACGATGAAACGCTTTATTCAAGCGAGTTGAATACGAAGTTTCCGTTTCACCAGGCTTCTGTTTCGTATCGCGAACCGCCACGATGGCTTGACTGATTGCAGTTCCCGTCGCGTACGACCTGAGCAGGTAGTGTACAGCCTCGGGCCAGCCCGTAACACCTCCTTCTGAGGCCCTGGACGAACCCCTGACCGAGTTGTACTGATCTTCAGCCATTCCTGAAAGAAAGTAGGGCAACGCAACGTATGCCTGCGCCTCACTCATTTCGAGTACGTCTGCTTCCTGCACAAAGCGGGCCAGAAAATCCAACACGAGTATCGGATCTTCACCGGAGAACTTCTGCTTAAGCATCGTCACATTCATACGACGTATGAGATCCTTCACCCGACCGGTGTCTCTCGAACTTCGAGTGCCCGAAGAGTCTTCCAATCGGTAATAACGATAGGACAACGACTTCCTGTAAAGGGGATTCGTCGGTTTCAATTCCTTCAAGCCGAGATGACGGCGACCTTTCTCCCGCGCACGGATTGCTCCATGGGAGGTGTAGGTAGCCCTCGAACTAGGTTCTTCTCCGCGACGGCGGCCTCTCCCTTCACGCGGTGATCTCGAAGGCGAGCTACTCGAACTTGTTTCCGAGTCGGAACTTGACGAAACTTCATAACGATGAACTGTCTTTCCAGGGTGACGGGGGAGGTGACTGGAGCGGTGTTGGGTTGAGATGACCTTCACTTCCTCCTGTCTCGGAGCGTTCAGGTCTTCTCTGAGCAACGCTTCCAGCGTGTCCATACGTCCGTTTACCCGCATCATATGGGTTTTAACTTCCTCCACGAACTCCCGATATCCTTCTACGAAGGCAGCGGGAGTACCCAGACACTCCAGAATGGAATTCACATCAGCTCTCAGGAGACGAATATCTCCCGAATAATCCCGAGCCAGGGAGTCACTCCATCGCCGTTCCAACTCGGTAACTTGCTGCGAGAGGGAGGCGTGGGCCACATTGGCAATGTCGATTCTCGACTCGAGGAGATGGTACTTAGGCGACCCGGGTCTTGGGGGGACAGCCGACGGCGTTTTGACCACCGGAGGTGGCGTAGTGGCCACAGCTGTCACGGCTCGAGGCACCGAGGTTGCCGATGGGATTCCTTGGGATTCCAGACCGACGGCATCGGTAAGTAGTTGTTCCGGAACGGACCTTCGTGATCTCGCCGCTGCGGCGTTCCGTTGCGGACCATTCCTGGGGGAACTCGGAGCTGTGGGCAGCATACTGCAGATAGCCGTCCACGGCTTACTTCACCAGTCCCACGGCTTGGGAATCTCAACGAATGAGCAAAAAGGGATAAAAGGGAAAAGGGGAAGCGGACTTCCGACAGGCCGGATTGAAAGCCAAACCCGTTATAGGTCGGGAGACCACTTGTGGTGCAATCCCGGTGTGGGAAAGGCACCCAAGGCAGCTCGAAGCCTTGCTCTCTTGGAGAGGTAGGCCCAGCTGGGTAGAGCCCTCCGTGTCCCGTATGACGGGTGTAACTCCGTCGGGAGCCTGGATGTACCTCGGAGGTTTAGGGGTTAGAACGGGTTGGAACCACGGCTGGTACGGAAGTAGCCTGCGAGCAGGGGAACAAAAGAGGGAAAGGGACCACCCGACGGGGGCGTGCGGAAAGCGGGAACAGACCCTGGAGGGGGGGTGCCGATACACACACACGAACACGCACCGCGCGGCGGTTAGGGGATATGAGGGGAAGAGATGGTCTAACGGTCTCACGACACACGTCGGTAATATCAATACCCAAAACTGGGGCGGAGATAGGGCCTGTACGGGCGGTCACATGACAACAATGAATACCACGAGTGGTCACAACCCACTGGGTACGACGAACACGGTCTCCTCGGTGGTGCGAGTCGGGTGAAACTACCGGGCAAGCGGTGTACCTCCGCGAGGAGTTAGACACTTCGCATGGCGAATAGAGTCAGAGCCGAACTCTCCTTTTCTTTTCTTGGTGAGCTCGCCGTCGTGCGGCCGACGCTCAAGTACTAGCTCAGTGCAGTACAGTAGGTAGTGCACTAGCCTAAGTAAAATTAACCCCTAAACTACACTAAAATAAGAAGCCATTTTGGGCCTCCTGGCCGGGGCTGTAGCCACGTGTCCACAACCCTTGGCAGGCAAGTACCACAAAATATGAATGTTCCCATAACCACCCTGGGTAACCCGACCGCTAATTAGCCCGGTAAACGGGGGCTAAAATTCATGCATCCCGCTTCATCGCTCGCACCGAGTACACCTCAGATATGAGTTTCACCATCGCCCGTACGCGGGAATGTATTGCACTACAGCGCCGCTATACTTCACCCAACTATATCACCCTCTGCAATGGAATACGGCGAAACGATTCCATTACCACATCAATCACCTAGTCACCACCGCAGAATCAATTCCGTCTTTAGCAATCCTTCCCGACCAACAACAGCACCATCAACACAGCGTTTAAGTTCTAACATTCGTAAGAACCGCGGCAGCAAGAAGGTGCAGAAAACATCTGCTAAAGCCAAGGACGTTGGAACACGGGGGCATGGTTTTGGTGCAAAAGAAGTGTCATTCATGCTTGATATCATAGAGCAGTTGTTGCCACTTTGCCGCGAAGAGTGGAAAAAAGTGGCTTGTGAGCATGGAAAGATTTTTCCGCAATCGTTGCGAACCGCTCACAGTCTAAAGCGCAAATTCGCATCGCTACACCGTAGGCGTATGCTGACTGGTGATGCATTTATTCCAGACGATTTTCGGCGTGCGAAGGCTATCAGAATCGCGATGACAGAACGGGCGGATCTTGGGACAGGTGAAGAAGTTGACGAAAATTTTGTGGAATCTGTAAACGCGTTATCGATCACAACCCCGCTTGCAGAAGTTGATATGCGAAAACCAGGAACGTGTGAGGAAGGAGAGTTTGTAAAAGAGGCAGCTGCGAGTGGCAGCGAACCACTACCAAGGCCAAGACCCCTAGTCCAGCACCGCGCGTCCCGTTCGCTGAGTAACAGCCGGTCCAAGTCGTCGTCGGCTGATGATGACTTAATATCACTATAAAAGTTGTCCATGATCGAGGAACAAACCCGTGGCGAAGAAGAGTCTCTAAGACGAGAGGAAGAACGGAAGGCTGATAAGAAGAGGAGAGAGGAAGAACGCCAACTTGAAAAAGAACGCCGAGAGGAAGAGCGTCGGCAAGATAGGGTACGGCGAGATGAGGAATCGAGACGTCATTCTCAAATGATGGAGATGATGATGCTTGTAGTCACCCAAAACCTCAAAAAGAGCGGATAGTTACGTTTACTATATGTTGAAGCGCCTAGATGCAAAAAAGTTCGCATCAGTGCTCAAATGTGGCATGTAAGTGTTAAGTATATGATTGATTCCAGCTAAACGCGTTCGTATGTTGAACAAAAGCGCAGTGCTAACTAACATAATTTTTCGTTCTCCCCTCTCTTCGTAGAGAAACCTGTTGTGTTGCAATGCCCCAAAGGGAAAAAAACACCGAAAGACGTTCGGGATCTTCCTCTCACGAGGTGAACCCAGTTGGGTAGACCCCTCCCAGAGGTGTCATGGCGAAGCCGGTTTGTAAGACCAGGGACACCTGTCGCGACTCGCGCAGGGAGGTGAAGGCGAAGAATCGGTATTCGCGTGAGCGGGGTGTGATCCTCAGTAGAGGTATGTTTCCACGTAAGTGGGGGTGTGTGAGCGGATGCGCACACGAGGGCCGCGGATAGCGGGAGGTGCTACCCTAAAAACGGGAAGAAGGAAGGACGAAGTGGGTCGCGAGAGCGACGAGCAGATACGGCAATGCCGGTGGACAGGACTCCCTATACAGGGCGAAACATCAATGCAATTGGAAAAATTATACTCTCAGTGATGGGTCCCTTTAGATTTGCAAGGGGGTTAGATGTCCAGTGGTTTACGGCGTTTCCCTCCAAGGAAGAGTAGTGCACGCGCGCAAGCGGCAACAACTAGAGCCAATTCCCCAGGTTGGGGTCCCTTGTTGGGGAAAGTTTACTGGTGCGACGGCAGTGCGCCGTCGCACTAAGTACTAGCTTCCCAGAAATGGGTGTGAAAATAATAAATAATATTAACTAAAATACTCCACATTTCGTGGCAACATCCACTACTGTGGCCAACCGCCGATTGACCCAAAACCGTGTCCCACGTGTCCATACCCACCATTGTGGGGCGTAGTTCATATACACACTACACAACCGATAATATCGGGAAAGCGTTCAAGTACCCAGAATCCCTCCCTGAGGGCGTTGCACTTCACCTGTCCTTCATCCGTGGGAAACTCCCTTGAAAGGCACGCATACCCCACTCTGATGCCTGCCGAGCGGACGTCGCTTGCCGAAACTGGATAACTTGCGAAGCGCCTTCAGCTGCTCCCAGATAATCCTGAGCAGATTTCAACGATAATGGATACTCGCCTTTCGAGAATGCCGAGTCAACGACCACGCGCCCTCCGAACTGAACAAAACTCTCTCTTCGAGCTTTTGATATACATTTCCCTACTCGGCGACCATAGAATCATGCATAGAGCCTGGTGCGTTCAAAGCACATGATATTATGACCCCACTCGGGGCAAAAACAATGACATTAGAGACGTAGTGGTCGTGTGTCCACCCGTTCTAGAACATTTCTTGTGTGATGCAGTCGCCAGATTGCTCTAAGTAGAGCTTCAACCCATCCGACACTGCATACACCTCATGTAAAGTAGAATACTTTGCTGCAAAGGCAGCCTGGTATTCCCAAATTTCTTCTTCAGTTGGCATTCTAATCTGAGCGTGATGGTCTCTACGTAGTACAAAATGCAAAATACGGCACCCGTATCTCAAGAATAGGGAGCACACAGAACTGGTGATGCCGAAAAGAAGGCATAAAACTATCATCGAGCCTTTGGTACGCGTCCATGCCAGGCAAAGCTCCAAACAATGCGTTGCCGTCATCGTTTTTGGTCTGCCTCTACCTCGAGCGGCAATTGGTATGGATCTTATGTAGCCATGTGTAGAGTACGGTGAGTTTGCGTTATACACTGGGGTAAATCGTGTCAAGATGTATTCAAAGGCTTTTTGATCAAACCCAGTAAAAGTTATCAGGCTTTGATCACAGCCTGATAAGTATAAAGTCATGAATGGGGCTTCGTAGGGAGCCTGAAGAGCCCTGCGCGGAATGCGTCGATCTCTACGTCTGCGACCTTCTGCATTAAGCTGTTGCTTGAATTGAATAGTTCTTTTGTTTTTCGCCCTGCTCAGCAAAAGCAAGAGAAGCAAAACGCGAGGATGAGACATGAGAAAAAACGTAAGCGAGTCTTGGTGGCTGCGTTTTTGAGTGGATCCAAGGGGAAACGAAGGCCTGTGCTTGTTATTGCTTGTACAGCGCCGCGCATGCTCGTACTCAAAGCGCACAGTGGTTTACTCCACAATTTGATGCATCTATATTTCAGAACGGTATGTGCAAACATACTACAATCGGCGCAAATATACTACGGAAAAGGAAAAGAGTTTTCAGGAGTCGCTCACTGTCGACATGGAAATACGACGTCGACCCGGTTTTACACCGCTAAAACATAATTTACAACACTGTTCGGTTTGCTTCCGCGCGCAACATCTTCAAATTAGGGACTTGCTCTTAGACGCGATGGCACCGATCAGCAAGCGCAGAGGCTCCGCCTGCCGCTCATCGGCCCTTGAGCTCCGCGCAGCATCCGCCAGCGAAACCGCCGGCCGAATGCGCCCACAAGTACGCAGCCGCACCCATGCCATGCGTGTCGCCAAGAAGGAAGCGCCTTCTGCAGCAGCGCCATCCGCGCCGCCGCCCAAAGCGCAGTCCTCTTCGACCCCGCCCAAAAAAGCCTCAACCCCCGCCTCCGCCTTCGCTCTCATTTCCTCCTCATCTGCAACGCGCCACCGCCGCTCCGCGCCCTCCGCTTCGAAGCGCTCTAAATCAGCTCTGAAACAACAGCCACTGCCCCCGTCCACTCCGCGAAACAACCCGCACCACTCATCTGCTCGCCCACATGTGAACGCACAGATCGTGCTGCCACAGCATTCGCCCACGCCCATGGTGAACAAGCAGCGGCTGATATCAAAGGCATTGGCACATCTGCCGCACCCGAAACTCACCAACCCACGTCAAGTTTCGCCCTCACAGCCACCGAACACACAAAACGCTCCGCCCCAGAACATCGTGAACATCGTCCCTGCCACCCCTCACCTATCCTCCAACGTCAACAAGCCGCACGTACCTCCTCCGACACCACACCCCCGATCTGTCGGATCAGATAATCCGCCGTCTCAGCAATGCGCTGTCAAGCGCAAGCACGAAAGCACCAATTCAAATCCGTCCGCAAAGAAGAAAAAGAAAAAGAAAAAGAAGACTCTTCTTCTCCAGACGACGAAACAACACGTCATGCACACCACAAAAACGCCAAATCACATGTCTAACAACGCTGCTCCCATGTTGAGCCCACCCGAGAAGCGACGACGGTTGCAACCACAGCAGCCGCATACACCGCCCGCAACATCAATTCCTGTCAAAACTCACAACCCCGAATCTGACGACGAGGTAGTTATCGTCTCCGAAACAATCGTCAGAACGCCTTCGAAGCAAGCCCCGAAGACACCTTCGTCGAAAACAAAATCCGTCAATGTTCCCCGCCGTGCACACGCTCAGACCACTAACGTCCTGCCCGCCGTCGCCCAGCTATCTCCACAGACAGAATACGAAAAAGAAAAGCTCATCCGTGAGTATGCGCTCCATGTTGTGGAGCGCGATCCAGATACAGATCAAGTGAAATGGGTCGTATGTAAGTTCTGCCCTATTTATGGATGTCACAACCGTGATCGCCCATTTATCATGGCCTATCCTGCTCCACTTGACCGCGTTCAGCTTGAACGACATTTGAAAGTTGAACACGGCAAGCATTGGACGTTATTCAAAAACGGGTCGAAGGAGGTCAAACAAGCCTTGTTTTATCGTAAACGTATGCCTCGGGAACATGTGCTGCATGCACACATCGCAGAGCAGAAGATAAAGCGGGGACAGGGCAAGAAAAGCTTCACGGCCCCTCAGCGGGTAGCCTGGCGTCAGCGGGCCATAATTAAGGAACGGTGGACAAAGAGCAGTTGCAAAAGGAAGGCGGTCCCTGTCACCGAGCTTGCCAGGGATCTAGGAGTTGACTTGAGCGCACTACACAACAACAACAATACGGTCGTGACACCACGAAAGTCAGAGGCGCCACAACGGCCATTTATTCTAACACGTTCACAGAAAAAGGGCACACAGCCATTGAGAGCGCGTAAAAAGAACAATGCGGCAAAGGCACCCAACGATATCACAAGCAAACAACATGAACGTCAAGCGAAAATCAGAGCCACAGTCTCGCGTAGCAATACAAGTCTACCGCAGGCCGATCTGGACGAGAGTGTTGATGATACTCCGATCGCGCAGTGGCCGCGGTCGAAACAAGCCTTGAAGCAACAGGCGGTGGGCGGTGAGCCGACCTTGCCATCGAAAAAGGCACTCAAGGCTATGCGGAAGTTGCAATTAGCAGCGGGAGGACCTGTGAACGCCTGCGGTTCTGATTGCAACAACCCCCTCGGTATGTCGTATGCCGCTTTGCAAGCTGCTAGGGAAAGGAGGATACGCTACCAACGCCGAACAGAGAAGCGCAAGGGCTCCGTATAGTACTTGGCATCGCCGCAAGGCGTGGATACGGTTCCTTATATCCGCGTTTGTACTTGATGAGTACGTCCGAATAATCGATGTAGATCGCCAACGCACACCTCTGCCTGGTGCTGCTGAGATCTCGCTATACCAAGATGATCTTGCCCTTCACAATGTTCTGCCACTACGAAGGTACTCAACACCACATAAAGGGTACACAAGTACCCTTCTAGATACCCTCGTACTGCCGCTCGCCTTTATAGCCGCTCGCGATATCTTTTGAAAGGCTTGCTGCCCGCTTCACACTGTGGCCGTAGCACCACTTTCACACAAGAAGTGCAGTACATCTCCGCTCAACTCTGAGAGGCTTTTGCTCCATTTCTTACACTTTACGCATCATCACTATCCTTTCACCAGTTTACTCTTAGCCAGCTTCGTTGTACTGAAGAAGCTGCGACTGCATGCGCTACTGGCAGCACTAAAAAGCAATTCAGTCTCCTCAAGTATTGCCCCCTTCACAATTGAACCACCTGTCGAACCTGCTTTCGTGCCTCTTCAGCAAACGCTCCACACCCCCGTCGCTAAGACTGATTATCGATCGATTATCTTAGCGATGGCGGTATGAAGTGATTGCTGAAGTGCTTTGCAAGCTCCTCGAGTCCGGAAAGAGCGGCTTCCACAACATGATGTGATTGTACCCTTCGTACACTATATTCCCTTCTGATCAGGAAGGTGCGAAGCTCTTAAACTCTCGTTTACTCTTCCAATGAGAACTCTTGCCTGCAACCAACTTTGACCATGGCTTGTACTTTTCTTTGTAACAGTATCTGCCATGTTCACAAATGTTGCCTGAACAACTGTTCACCGGCCATCTGCGTCAAGCATTGAACACAAAGAAAGCTGCCTTCGGTGCCGTTGAAACTCATCCCCTACCAATCTCGTCGCTTATCATCGAGGGAGCATGGTTCACGGGATCGGGGTTTTGCCCCATGTATCATCGGGTACACCAAACATGGGTCAGTGGACAAACATGGGTCGGTTTAACGATTAAATTTACCCACATTTCCAAAGCTGAACCTATCTCCGGCTCTTCGAACTACTTCAGCTCCAAAACGGCTCATATGAATTCAAATCTGACGACTCCATCAGATTCGGCGCGCTTTTCTCTATTGAATGACGACATCTCGTGTCTCTAGGCTGTTGTTCTGCTCCCTAACACCACTGAACACAAGCCCAGTTTCAAGCATTTGAGTATTTCATTCATCAGTAGCCGTCATGCCGAAAAAGCGCATCACCGCCCCAGAACAACGCGCTGACCGCCAGAACTACGCCAAAGCTCTCTCCAACCTTGGTAGCTTCTCCATCTCCATCCGAAAATGCGCGCTGGCTCACAATCTCCCGTACTCCTCTTTGCAGCGTTTGACCCAGCGCAAGAATCACAACACGCCGACACGAGGCAGAGGCCGCAAAACAATCTTCACAAGTGAAGAAAAACAACTTATCAAGGCGTCGGTGCTCTCCTTCTCGCACCGTGGTATGCCTCTCTCTCGAAATTGTTAGAAGGACTTGGTGCAAGATTATGTGCGCTCGTTGCCACAGCAACGTAAAACAAAATTGCCGTTCAGAAACGACAGACCAGGTGATGGTTTCGTTCGGAATTTGATACGGCGACATCCAGATCTTTCTCTTAAGCGCAGGTCCCAAATGGAAAACCCCCGTCAGCTCGCTATGTCGCCAACCAACTTCGCACAACACTTTGCCAGGCTAAAGCTGTGGTGCAATGCCCCAAAGGGGAAAAACACCGAAAGACGTCCGGGATCTTCCTCTCACGAGGTGAACCCAGTTGGGTAGAGCCCTCCCAGAGGTGTCACGGCGAAGCCGGTTTGTAAGACCAGGGACACCTGTCGCGACTCGCGCAGGGAGGTGAAGGCGAAGAATCGGTATCCGCGTGAGCGGGGTGTGGTCCTCAGTAGAGGTATGTTTCCACGTAAGTGGGGGTGTGTAAGCGGATGCGCACACGAGGGCCGCGGATAGCGGGAGGTGCTACCCTAAAAAGGGGAAAGAGGAAGGACGAGTGGGTCGCGAGAGCGACGAGTAGATACGGCGATGCCGGTGGACAGGACTCCCTATACAGGGCGAAACACCAATATGATTGGAACAATTAGTACTCCCAATGATGGGTCTCCTTTAGATGTGCAAGGGGGGTGAACTTCCGTACACTACGGTGCTTCCCTCCAAGGAGGAGTTGAGAACACGCGGAGGCGGTAAAGCTCAGAGCCAATTCCCCAGGTTGGGGTCCCTTGTTGGGGAAGGTTTACTGGTGCGACGGCAGTGCGCCGTCGCACTAAGTACTAGCTTCCCAGAAATGGGTGTGAAAATAATAAATAAAATTAACTAAAATACTCCACATTCCGTGGCAACATCCACTACTGTGGCCAACCGCCAATTGACCCAAAACCGTGTCCCACGTGTCCATACCCACCATTGTGGGGCGTAGTTCATATACACACTACACAACCGATAATATCGGGAAAGCGTTCAAGTACCCAGAATCCCTCCCTGAGGGCGTTGCACTTCATATCCCCCCCCTTAAGACGGGAAAACGACCGCGGACGCGGAGGATTCCCAGACGAAAATGGGTGATAAAAGCGCGTGCGCCGTCTCCGGTTCTCCGGTAAATCCCTCTGCACCAGAGTCAACACTTCCTGCTACTGCAGCTGTCATTTCCTCACCTCGCATCAGCACTTCCTCGTCACCGAGCGCACTCCGACAAACAACAACGACCACCCTCGAAGAGGGAGAAATGAACAACGACAACAACATCACCAACAACAGCCAACCTCCGAGGTCTCTCGGGCGATACACCACCGGTTTCCGGTCAGCTCCCCTGCCTCAGGGCGATCAACCTCCGGTACAACCGGGAAATATGGCTGCTGAAGCCAACCATCCCTTCGCATTACCACTTTCGGTGGTGTCCTCCGGGACCACTCCGGTGTCCAACTGGCCAACTTACAACACCCTGGTGGGGCTCAACCCGATGAATCGGAATCACGCGTCGCGCCTGCGCCTTGCCCCGTGGTTTCACCCGGTCGCCGTCCTCAATGAGGGATTGGTCACCGCTTATGCGGATGGTTCAGACACCCTTCCGGGGGATCTGCCCAGAGCAGTCACCACATCGTGGGATTGGCGTCACCGGATTGCGATTCCGCGTCACCACCTCCGAAGAAATTCGGGCGAGACCGTCGCTGCGGCGCAGACCGCGCTGACGCGCATGGCGTACCAACGGCAGAGCCGGGCTCCGTTCGATGTACCGGTCCCACCGGAGTTTGGCTTCGACATTAGCCACTTCCGCACCCGCGGGGAGATTGGCTACGGCGAGAAGCTGTCCCGCCTCGAGACCCTCGCTTGGAGGAATTTCCCCGCAGCGCGGCAAGAGGCCCTTTGTTGGGAGCGACCGATCATTCGGGCGGAGTTCAGGTATCTTTCCCGGCAATACCGGTCAAACTTCCTCCAGAACTTCATCCGCTATGAGCGGCGTTGGCGATCCCGATTCGGGTATTTCATCCCGTATCAGAACGTGGAGATAGAGCGGATTGCGCCGCCTCACCGACTGGGTCGGTACGTAGCACTCCCCGAGTGGTGGCGCTTCCATGAAGCCTGCCGGGGGTGCTACGTAGAACTTCCGCCGGTACTTACGTACCTCGGTTCGCTGCTCATGCAGGATCCCCGGTCGGGGTTGTGGTCCGTAGTGGTTACGGAGTGGGCGGCCCGCAATGCGGCTTATATCCTCAACGAGGCGTACGACCAGTATCGTCTCTGGTTCCTTCAACCGCGTGTGCGGGCAGCGATCCGAAACCTGGATCTTCGCATCCCCCTTGGGGGCCAGGCCAACAATGAAGAGGTCCTCCAATTACTTGGGTACATCGACAGCGTTAGCTGGAGTGAGGTCCCGCTGGAGCAAAGCGGTCGTCTGGATGGCGGCAGCGGTAACACCGGTGGTCCGGGACTCGGTAGAAACACCGCCCTTGCGGGGGATTTTATCTACTTCGACCCCTGGGAGTTCCGGGAAATTTCCTCCGAGGAGGCGCGAGAGCTTCGCGATACGCCCCGGCATGTGCCGGAAGACCATCCGGTGGGGTACGTCGATTCTGACGACTACTACCACGCATACGGCGGGGATGACCCAATGGTCGATAACGAACCGGAAGAACCCGGGGAGATGGACGTAGAGGAAACCGGCGCTAGCGCGGAAGCTTTCCCAGAGGGGGCATCTCCGGCCGAGCCGGCTGCTGACCCTTCAACGGCAAGTGCCGGACCTTCAATCCCCAGCGGGGTGACGGCGAATGAAAACGAAATCATCGCACGTTTCCTCCGGGGTGCCGGTCTTAGCGCTGCCGAGGTATCGGGGGATGTCACCACCATGGCGGACGCGTTGGCCTACCGCCTCGCTGGTGGTTACGCCCCGGACGATGGGGGTGAGTGAAACCTCTGGTCCAGTTTCCTGGTTCTTCTTTCCCTGGCTATGCCAGTTAGTGTAGTGTAGTATCGTGAGGAGCTAGCTGCTCCCCTGAATAAACTTTCCCGTTTAGAACGGTGATTTCCGATTAGCATTCCCCGTCTTAGACGGACTTTCCCTTGCTATCCTTTCTCATTGCCCTCCGCTCGCGCGGCAACGTTACCCAACTTGGGCCTTAACCAGCGTGGCTGGGGCTGCAGTTCCCGTTTGACGGTGGTATCGCACGATCTGCGACCGTGGGAGGTGTTCAATTGGCTCCCACGTATCCCCACTGGGGTCGTACCCGTACCAGCGGACGCGGTATTGTAGAATACCATCCTGGTCCCAGGTGTGTCCGACAAGTCGGTCTACTACGAACTCTCGTTCGTAGACCTGCCGGCCGTGCCGGGTGGTGGTTGTACTCCCTTGCGAGGGTTGTCCGCGGTGCGGTATAATGTCCCTTAGCAGGGTGTTCGGCAATAACTCCGACGTTGCCGTGCGCTGTCCTAGTGGCCGCTGCTCATGCGGGAAAATATCCCTCAAGAGGGTGTGTGGTGTCACGGTTTTCCCCGGCAAGTCATTCCCCATTGGGGTGTCGTTGTTCCCGTCTTCACGGTAGACCGGGCGAACCCCCAGTCGGCGGGGGACTTGGGCTCCGCTTTCGCGGTTGAGCTCACGAACCGCGAGTTTGCGGGAAGATGACCGCTCCTGCGGAATCGGCGTTTCCACGATCCCCTGGGGGGTCCCGTGCGACACGGTGGTTGGATGGCAAACCGCCTCCCTGCCAGGCGCACGAGCGCTCTGCACCGTACGTTCCGGCGGCGCCGTGGTGTCCCCGGCTACTGGGGGGTTGCCTAAGGCTAACTCCGGTACACCGGTATTTTGGTCAAAATTCCCCTTTGGGGGGTGCCGGGCAGGTGCCGATGACACCCTTTTCAGGGGCCTGGCCGCTAAGTGCGGTGCACCGTCTCCATGAGGAGGAGCAGCGTCCGGTACGACCGGTTTCGAGCGTGCGATGGCGCGCGTTTTTCCCGAGTTCCTCGGTTCTTCGCCGCAGCGTTGCGGTGGTTGGCGCAAATTATTCCCCGGAACGGGGGCTTCGATTCCGTCTGCGACGGGGAGCGTTTCCGAGCGCTGCGCGCCAGGGCCTGAAGCTTCGGATGCGGCTTGGCTACCCTTTTCCCCGATAGGGGTGTGGGTATTTCCCAGCGGCGCTGGTGTATCTGGGCGCCTCTTCTCCGCGGGGCGCGGGTCTGAGCGACCTGATTGAACCGCTTCCGCGGGGACTTCCGCCAATGGCGGCTTTGAGGCATCTCCCTGCTCAGGGGATTGAGGGCGATTGTCGCCGTACTCCCGTATCGGGGATCCTTCCCTGACAGGGGTGTGCGGTAGCTGCGTTTCAGCTTCCCGTGTAACACGGTGTATTCCCCGCCTTTGCGGGACCTGCGCGTCTGGTTCCTGTTGCACAGCGCTGCCCGAGGACGGGGGATTAGTGTCGCGTGAGATACTCCGTGCTCCACGGTCAGTTGTCCGTATGGTACGGCGTGTTTCCCGTTGCGACGGCGATCTCATTCCTCGAAAACGAGTGTTCTCCTCCCCCTCCTGAGACGGAGCGGCGGGATAAGGGATAACATGCCCCGCCTGGCGGGTGTAGATTCGCGCCATAGGGGCGGGCACAGAGAGGCCCGAATTACCCGGCTGAGCCGGTGAGTCCGACAAGGTCGGTAGGTCTGAGAGTCCCCGGGAGGGGTGTGGTAGCACGGTAGGCCGTCTCACCACCGATGTATCGGATGCAGAGCCATATTCCAGCGTAGGGTCCAGCGTAGCTGGTGCAGCCTCAGTCGAGGGTGGCGGAGCTAGCACGATGCGGTCGCGAGATAACCGCTCATGCGCGTCACCCATTTCCACAACCACTGTGTCCGTCGTGACGGAGATAACCTTGAAAGGACCATCCGCCACAGGCGAGAGCTTATGGTGCTTCTCCCTTTCAGGGTTGTAGTACTCCTTGCGGACGAATACGAAGTCCCCGGAGTTGATCTGTTCCGGTTTGCCTCCTCGCAAGCGAGCATCGAAATTCCGTTTGTAGACGGCTTGGGCGCGGTCCATCGCCTTCCGCGCTGCGGGTACCAGCTTGGTCAGCCATGCTTTCCACTTCTGGCGGTAATCCTTCACAGAAGGGAACGCGTCCAACGTAGGTTGGGATTCCAACGCCATTGGCGGGGGTGTCCGTGAAAGGACCAACTCGAAAGGGGATATTCCGGTAGTCCGGTGTACCTGCGTATTGTACGCAAAGGTCACGGCATCCGTGTAGATATCCCAAGTCTTGGGGTGGTCAGCCGTGTAAGCACGGAGAGCTGCGAGCATTGTCCGGTTGAAACGCTCGACCTGCCCATTAGACTGGGGATGATACGTGGTCGTGAAGAGATTCTTCACGTCCAGTATCCGACAGACGTCCTGGAAAAATCGCGATGCGAACTGTTTCCCGTTGTCGGAAAGTAGCTCCAAAGGAGGTCCGTAGGCAAACACCCAATGCCGCACAAAGGCGTGAGCGACCGTGTAGGCGGTAATCCTCTTTAGAGGGACTGTCCGAACTAGTTTCGAGAACCTGTCCGTAATAACGAGTAGGAACTTGTTGCCTCTCCTGGTAGAGAGCAATGGTCCGAGAATGTCAATTGCGACAAACTCGAGCGGCGCCCTGGCGGGGAATAGCTTCATCCGTTTGGAGTGCTTCCGGAGTTTGACCCGGTTCTTCGCGCATTGCGTGCAAAACCGCACCGTAGCGTAGCAATCAACCGCCATGGCGGGCCAGTAGAAATCCCTGCGAAGGGTTAGATAAAGCTTCCTCCCACCGGAGTGTCCCCCGAGTTTCGGGTAATGCGAAAGGTGCAATATCCGCTTCTGTAGCGTGTGCGGTACCACAACTTGTGGGGTAGCCTCGACGGTCCTCACGAGGTAACCAATGTCGTTCACCCCGAAGGGGAGGTTCTCTCCGCCGTTGAGGCGTGCACGTATCCTTGTACAGAAGGGGTCCCCGAATTGTTCTCGGATCATTTCCTCGGTCTCAACCGGTACATAAGTTCCCGGTATGGGTTTCTCAGAATCATCTCGCGATGCGAGTAGGTAGTCGAAGTCAGCATCTTCGTCCCAGTTTTCTGGCTCAGCCTCGACGGCCCATTCCGGATCATCCGGGTCCATTGCCATGAAACATGGGACTTCATCATCCTCCGTTGGGAGTGCCTCCCCACTTGTGGGTAAACGCGACAGAGCGTCGGCTTGGGTGTTCTGCGCGCCCTTTTTATAAATGACTTGGAAGTCATATTCCGCGAGGCGGAGTCTCCAGCGCATGAGGCGTCCCGACGGGTCGGAGATATTCATTAACCACCTCAGTGAGGAATGATCCGTGTACACGGTGAAATGGACTCCCATAAGGTAGGGGCGCAGAGTGGTCATCGCCCATACGACGGCGAGGCACTCTTTCTCCGATACGGAGTAGTTCCGCTCATGGACATTGAGCGAGCGCGACCAATAACCAATTGGGTGTCGTTCCCCCTCGGGGGTGGTTTGAAAAAGAGCACACCCGACTTGGTAGTCGCTCGAGTCCGTATCTACGGAGTATGGCAACCCAAGTTTTGGGAGATGTAGGATTGGTGCTGATGTGACAGCCTCCTTCAAGGAGTTAAAGGCTTCCGATTGCCCGGGCGTAAATGTTCCCAGTTTTGGGGGGTTCCCCTTTCGCAACAACGCGTTCAGGGGCGCTGCAGTATCCGAAAAGTTCGGGATAAACCGTCGATAGACGTTGACCAGCCCCAGAAAGGAGCGCAGTTCCGTTTGAGTACGGGGTTCTTTCGCCTCAACGAGGGATTTGACTCGAGCTTTCTCGATCGCTAACCGTCCAGGACGGATAATGTGACCCAGATACTTCACAGTATCTGTGAAAAACTCGCATTTCCTCAACTTGAGGGTAATTCCCGCATCGCGGAGTACGGTCAGCACGTCTCGGACGTGAGTGAGATGGTCGTCCAACGAGTTGGAGAAGATGATAATATCATCAAGGTAGACCAGACAACTCCGCCACTTAAAGCGGTTGAGTAGAATATCTACTGCACGCTGAAAGGTGGCGGGGGCGTTGGTTAACCCAAATGGCATCCGCTTGAAGCGGTACGTTCCTGCATGGCAGGTGAATGCGGTTTTTGTCGCGATCCTCCTGTCTGACAGGTACTTGCCAATATCCCCAATTGGCATCAAGGGCCGTGAACACGGTGGCGTCTCCAAGGGAGTCAATGCACTCGTCCATACGAGGGATGGGGTACGTGTCCCTAACAGTCACGGCATTGAGCCGGCGGTAGTCGACACAGAACCTCCAGGTTCCGTCAGCCTTTAAAGCCAGTACAACTGGGGATGCCCAGGGCGATTGAGCGGGCTCAATCACACCTGCGCGGAGCATCTTGTCCACCTGGGACTGCTCCTCTTCCCGAGCTTTCGGACCTGCCCTGTAAGGGGGTTGTGCAACCGGTCGCGCACCGGGGATTAAATCGATCCGGTGTTCCGTTGCATCAATCTCGCCAAGCGAGCCATCCCACATTGTGGTGAATTCCCGTAACATAGTACGGAGTTTGTCGCGGTGCGACTCTGGCACGTGGCTGAAGTCCAGCGCTTCAAGTGCTTTTTCCGGATCAATCCGGTCATTGCTCGATGGAGCATTGTCCTGTGGAACAGGTGTGGTTCGCAATTCCGAGTTACTCGGTATGTTCGACGCTGAAGTAGCGGTTTCCTCCCCCTCCTTAGACTTGACGTCTTCGGACGGCGGGGTGAACTCCTCAGAAGAGGTGGTAACTCCGAGTACATCGGCGGCTGTCATCTTCGTTGGCAGCATTCCCATAGGATGGGGGTTACACTCCCAATTACTTGGTGTTTGACCAGATACTGGGGGTGTTTGCCAAGGTTGGCAACCAATATCCGGAAAGGAACATCCGGGGAAATGGAGACAATTCCATTAGCCAGCGCCAGCTGGGATTTCTCGTACAACGAGGCGAGGGGTTGTATAACCCGAAGACCGTGTTGACGGGAATTTACCTGTACCCAGACTTGGGACTCAGCCGGTATAGAAACCGAGGCAGCGACGCGGAGCTTGGTGACTCGCGGGACGCGGGCGGTGGTTCCTGCGCAGCAGGGAGCGGAACTTGTTTCCGAGAGGACCGCTTTAGCGGGCGGCGAACAATCGGAACCGACGATCCGTCGTCAAGTTCTACACGCCTGAGGCGGGGCCTGATTGCGTCGACAAATCTGTCGCAGTAATCACATCCCAGTATAACTGGTGCTGCCAATGAACGGCAAACGATGAAGTCCAACTTCACCACAGAGGTACCAAGTCTCACGACGAGGTCCACCGTGCCCACCGTTTGTAACGGGTTGTTATTCGCATCCGAAATGTCGGGGACCGCGTCAGAGCGGATACGAGACCGCACAAGCGGGGGTAACAATGATTCCACAACGAAGTTGGGGCCTGCACCTGTATCCAGGACGGTGAGAAACCTCACCATAAACTGGGGATCAAGGCCAAGGTCGGCATAGACCTTATAGTTGCGCTTGGCCATGATCAAGAACTCTACCGGGAATCCGGGGATTTTTACTCCGTATCCACGGGCGACGCAACACACCGAGGTGCGCAGAGTCCGCGTCAGCGGTGTCTTTCCTCGAGAGGATTTTCACCGGGGAGCGAGGCAGGGACGCCTCGGGCGCCAACAGCCTCTTGTCTGAGGACGCCTCTCCCAAAGGGGAGACTCCCTCAGTTAGTTTTCCGCCTTCGGCGGTGGGTTGGTTTCCTCGACAACGAGTGCTTCATCCCGTTGACGGGGGTTTCTATCCGCATAAGCGGGGGTTGCAACGGATGGTTGCGTGATCTCCCGAGTCGGGGTGTATGAAGCTTGCCGCGCACGCGGGGTCTGTGGTAGGGCGTGAGAAAAGTCCGTTTTAGCACGGAGGTAGGAAGCCGTCGGGACGGAACGTTTCTCCTCTGGAGTGAGGGCCTCATAATTTGCCACCACCTTGGCCATATCCTTCAGTGAACAAATACACTGAGGAGAGGTATGGCCATGGGCATAGCACAGGTGGCAAATGAGAGCCAGCACCGCGACACGCGGATGATTATTCCGAGTATCGGAGAAGCGAACCGCAGGCGGGTGTCAGTCCATCCAGGCCGTTGATAACGGGATTGACCGTTTTGAAAAACGGGAGTCGTTGGGGTTGAACCCGACTGTTACCACCGTATAGAACGGGAATCTTCTGTTCCCGTATCATGGGTCATCTCCGTCGTTGACGGTAAACTCACTGGTGGGTAATCGACACACCATCCCCCTGCGCTAAATGCACGGTATCAAATCCCTGTCCAGGGTTCCCATCCGCGGTGAGCGGAGAGAGAGGAAGCTTCGCTTTCCAGCAACAACGCCTTGGCGGATTAGACCGATTGTTCGGAGTTCTTGCACGAAGTGCATCCCCTTCCGCTCGAGCGTGTTGGACCAGCTCGAGGTAGGTGATCCTTCGCTTGTCCTCCCGATAAACGGGTAACTAAACTCCGGATTGCCGGGTCAAGACCATCAATGAACATGGTACTGCGCTCCCAGCGGGGTATACGTTACCACATCTGTGGAAAGCCTTGTTAAGGCGCACCGAGTAATCGGTCTCGGTCTCTCCAGCACGCTGGCGTGTATCTCGCAAAGCGAGGATAGCCTGCTGAATAGCGGTGTTGGTGGCGTAGGAGCGCAGAAGATACTGCACAGCCTCCGGCCAGCAAGTAACTCCTCCCTCGGAGGCGCGAGAAGATCCTCGGACAGAGGTGTATTGGTCCTCGGCCACTCCCCGTAAGAAATACGGTAAAGCCAAATAGGCTTGTCCCTCATTCATACCGAGGATATCGGCCTCCGCTACAAAGCGGGATAGGAAATCCAGTACTAGGACTGGGTCCTCTCCAGTAAAATACTGGTTGCGGGAGCGAGAGCTGCATTCGCTTAATGCATTCTCGCACCTTTCCCGTACCACGGGGCGTACGTCCAAGTGACGAATCTTCAAGCCGGTAGTACCGGTATGATAAAAGCTTCCGATAATCCGGGTTTGTCGGTTTCAATTCCCGGAGACCGGGTGTCTTCTCCCCTTCTGGCGGGTTCGGACCACACCTTCAGTGGCCGATGACCGCTTCGAGCGGGAGGAGTAGCCTCGCTTCTCGTCCTCCGAGTCGGAGTCCGAGGAGCTCGAGCTAACCGAATGGTTTCGGGGTGAGTCCGACGATGTCGAAGAATCGGAGTCCGAATATTTTCGGTGATGTTTCCGTCGGTGACGGCGTTTCTTCTTCCCAGCAAGCTGGTCGTTGTGCGATGCCTCGTTTACCGGATCACCCGGGGATGGTTTGTCCATGAGGACGAACTGCTCCAGCGTCTCCAGGCGGGCACCAATCCGATCAAATCGGGCTTCAACTCCTTCGATGAAGGCGGCGGGTTGTCCCAAACTCTCCAACACGGAGTTGACGTCAGACCGTAAAATACGGAGCTCCTCGGCGACCTCCTTTACGGGGGTTGCCGAGACCACCTCTTGGAGGGATTTTAGTTCCCCTACAAGGGTGTCATGGGCGGTCCACAGAGCGCGGACCTGGGATTCCAGGGAAGTCCCCTGGGGGTGTTATCGCCCGTTCCA
>NBIV01000443.1:0-34476 GCA_003194525.1 Gracilariopsis chorda
GGGCCCGTGTCAGCAACCTGACTAGGTAGCCTCGATCGTTCACCGCAAAGGGTATCTGTGCGCCCCCGTTAAGACGGGCACGAATCTGGGCACAGAAAGGATCCTGCTGTTGTTCACGGATCATTTCCTCAGGGGATATGGGAACAACCTGGTCATCCGGAGGATCCGTAGGGTTTGCAGCCAGAATATCGTCACAGATGTCATCCCCATTCACGTCTGGGTCGTCTTGTTCCGTTCCCTCCGGGGATTGTGCCATGAAACATGGTATTTCCAGATCGTCGACCGGTTCGGTTTCCGCTGATGTTCCTAAGCGCGATAGGGCGTCAGCCTGAGTATTCAGGGATCCCTTCTTGTAGAGGACATCAAATGTAAATTCCGAGAGTCGGAGACTCCAACGCATGAGGCGGCCCGACGGTTCTCGAATTTCGAGTAGCCAACGGAGAGCCGAGTGATCGGTGTGAACCTTGAAATGGTTACCCATAAGGTATGGGCGAAGCGTTGCCAACGCCCAAACAACAGCAAGACACTCCTTCTCGGACACCGAGTAGTTGCGCTCGTGAACGTTCAACGAACGTGACCAATATCCGATCGGATGTCTTTCTCCTTCTTCCGTGACTTGAAACAACGCACAACCCACCTGGTGGGCACTTGAGTCAGTATCCACTTCGAAGGGTAAGTCCGGGTGCGGTAAGGCCAGAACTGGCGGGGACGTTACAGCGTCGACAAGAGACGAGAATGCTGACGACTCAGCCTCGTCAAAGACGTCTAGTTCGGTGGGTTGTCCTTTCCGGAGGAGTGCGTTAAGCGGTGCTGACAAGTCGGCGAAGTTCGGGACGAATCGGCGATATACATTGCAAAGTCCTAGGAAGGATCGAAGCTCCGTTTGATTAGTCGGATGTTTCGCCTCTCGAAGTGATTTCACTCTTGCTTCATCGATTGAAAGCTGTCCGGGGCGGATGATGTGCCCCAGATATTTTACCGAATCGGCGCAGAACTCACACTTTCCCAGCTTCAGGGTGATGCCTGCGTTGCGGAGCACTGTCAAGACTTCCCGGACATGGGACAGGTGATCGTCCAAGTTATTGGAGAACACTATAATGTCGTCCAAGTATACCAGACAGCTGGTCCATTTGAACCTCGCCAAGAGGATATCGATTGCCCGTTGGAATGTAGCTGGGGCATTCGTTAGTCCAAACGGCATTCGCTTAAAGCGATATAGTCCTTGATGGCACACAAACGCGGTCTTATCACGATCTTCTTTCCTAATAGGGACCTGCCAGTATCCCGAATTGGCATCGAGGGTAGTGAACACCGTTGCGCTCCCCAGGGAGTCAATGTACTCGTCCATTCGTGGAATCGGATAGACGTCCTTGACAGTAACCGCATTCAGGCGGCGGTAATCCACACAGAAACGCCATGATCCATCGGCTTTCGGAACAAGGACAACAGGAGAAGCCCAAGGGGATTGTGCTGCTTCGATAACTCCAGCTCGCAGCATCTTCTCCACCTGAGATTTCTCTTCCCCCCTTGCTTTAGGGCCTGCCCGATACGGGTGCTGTGCAATAGGCCGTGTATCCGGCAACAAATCAATCCGATGTTCGGTTACCCCTATCGTCCCCAGGGAACCGTCCCACATGGCGGTAAAGTCCCTGAGCATGTCACGAAACTTCTCACGATGAGATTCATTAATGTGATCCAGGTCCAACTTATCCAAAGCCTGTTCTGGGTCTAACGCAGTATCTGCCGATGCTGAAGTCGTGCTCTTCTGAGCTTCTTCGACAGTCGAATCTGAACTTTCCCGGGCGGGATCCAACGGAACGAACGGGACCTCCTCCCCCTCCTTAGGGTCTTGTATTCCGAGAACGTCGGATATCGGAATCTTTGTAGGAAGGATAGCCAACGGATGCGGAAGCATGTTGCCCAGGACCTGGTTTTTAACCAACCACTGAGTGGTAGTTCCGAGGTTAGCAACGAGAACCTTAAAGGGTTTGTCCGGCTCGACGGATACGATCCCATTTGCTAATGCGAGACGGCGCTGTTCGTAGAGCGAGGGGAGCGGTTGAACAACCTGCAACCCGTGGTGTTTGGATGTTACTGAGACCCACACCTGAGATTCCTTCGGGATCGAAACTGGTTCCGCGACGCGAATCTTCGTAGATGCTCGATCCACATTGGACGCTTCCTGAGCAGCAGGTAAAGGTACCCGTTTACAGGAGGCGTGTCGCAAGGGCTTCCGTACAATCGGGATGGTCGAACCGTTGGCCAATTCCACGGATCTGGAGCGAGGGCGGATAGCTTCCACGAAGCGGTCACAGAAATCACAACCGAGGATGACCGGTGCAGCAAGAGAATCGCATACGATGAAGTCCAACTTCACCACGTAGGTGCCTAGTCTGAGTACCAGAGGAATTGTTCCAAGAGTCTGGAGCGGGTTGTTATTAGCGTCCGCCAGATCCAGACTTGGACCAATGCGAATGCATTTCCGCATGGCGGGTGGAATAATCCCGATATTGATCAGGTTCGGAGCGGCACCTGTATCCAGGACAGATAACTGACGAACCATGAACTGGTTAGAGAGACCGAGGTCACTATAAACTTTATAGTTCCTCTTGGCCATTACCAAAACTCGATCCGGGATGCGGAGGTTACGGGACCGTATCCACGGACGACGCAGAGCCACTAAGGGGTCCGAGCTCACGTCTTCTTGAGCCAGTTTCCTCGTAAGGATTTTGGCAGGGGAGCGAAGCGGTGGCGCCTCAGGCGTCTCCAACTTCGGCTTGGAAGACACCCCTCCCGTGGGGGAGACTCCCAAGATTAGTTTTTCGGGACCGAATCGACCGCTGGGTGCGGCTGAGCCCGTTCCGAAAGGTTAGGGTTGTTACCGTTCGCGGTTTTTCGCGGCTTCTCGAGCTTGAGCATTGTGGACCGCAGCCTTTGCGTCTTCATACGAATTACTCGGGACACGAGCCTTATGCTCCGGTGGGAGATTCTCATAATTTCCCACGATCTCCCACATCTCGCGAATGGGGAGGGTACACTGCGACGCAGTATGACCTTCAAGGTAACAAATGTAGCAAATCAGCGGGGCTGAACGTGTTCCGGTGGCGTGGGACATCATTCCGCGGTGCTGAGGGTGTTGTGGTTGGAATGCTAGTTGCTTCGGGTTGGACCATCCCGGGCGGGAGTGTCTTGTGGCGCTCGACGCGTAGGCTAGCGGGGCTGGGGGAACCCGACCGGGGTTTGCGTAAAAGGCCGGATCTACCACGGGGGGTGTAACCGTGGACGGCAGTTCCGAGGTTGCCAACGACTGTTCAAGACTGCCAAGATACTGGATGTTATCCGCAAATCCGGAAGGTGGTCCCGGGTTAGGGAGAGATGCCGAGGAAGCCTCGTTCTCGACGAAGAGAGCCTTCGACGACCGACGCCTCGGGTCTCTCGCTCTGAGGGTGTCACCCTCAGCCTGCGCGTACTGGACCAGTTCCAGATACGTCGCCTTGCGCTTCTCTTCCCTGTAGCGGGACACCAGTGCCCTGATACCAGGATCTAAACCATCCACCAGCATGGAGCAACGCTCAAAAGCGGTAAACACATTTCCACAACGATGAAACGCTTTATTCAAGCGAGTTGAATACGACGTTTCCGTTTCACCAGGCTTCTGTTTCGTATCGCGAACCGCCACGATGGCTTGACTGATTGCAGTTCCCGTCGCGTACGACCTGAGCAGGTAGTGTACAGCCTCGGGCCAGCACGTAACACCTCCTTCTGAGGCCCTGGACGAACCCCTGACCGAGTTGTACTGATCTTCAGCCATTCCTGAAAGAAAGTAGGGCAACGCAACGTATGCCTGCGCCTCACTCATTTCGAGTACGTCTGCTTCCTGCACAAAGCGGGCCAGAAAATCCAACACGAGGATCGGATCTTCACCGGAGAACTTCTGCTTAAGCATCGTCACATTCATACGACGTATGAGATCCTTCACCCGACCGGTGTCTCTCGAACTTCGAGTGCCCGAAGAGTCTTCCAATCGGTAATAACGATAGGACAACAGCTTCCTGTAAAGGGGATTCGTCGGTTTCAATTCCTTCAAGCCGAAATGACGGCGACCTTTCTCCCGCGCACGGATTGCTCCATGGGAGGTGTAGGTAGCCCTCGAACTAGGTTCTTCTCCGCGACGGCGGCCTCTCCCTTCACGCGATGATCTCGAAGACGAGCTACTCGAACTTGTTTCCGAGTCGGAACTTGGCGAAACTTCATAACGATGAACTCTCTTTCCAGGGTGACGGGGGAGGTGACTGGAGCGGTGTTGGGTTGAGATGACCTTCACTTCCTCCTGTCTCGGAGCGTTCAGGTCTTCTCTGAGCAACGCTTCCAGCGTGTCCATACGTCCGGTTACCCGCATCATATGGGTTTTAACTTCCTCCACGAACTCCCGATATCCTTCTACGAAGGCAGCCGGAGTACCCAGACACTCCAGAATGGAATTCACATCAGCTCTCAGGAGACGAATATCTCCCGAATAATCCCGAGCCAGGGAGTCACTCCATCGCCGTTCCAACTCGGTAACTTGCTGCGAGAGGGAGGCGTGGGCCACATTGGCAATGTCGATTCTCGACTCGAGGAGATGGTACTTAGGCGACCCGGGTCTCGGGGGACAGCCGACGGCGTTTCGACCACCGGAGGTGGCGTAGTGGCCACAGCTGTCACGGCTCGAGGCACCGAGGTTGCCGATGGGATTCCTTGGGATTCCAGACCGACGGCATTGGTAAGTAGTTGTTCCGGAACGGACCTTCGTGATCTCGCCGCTGCGGCGTTCCGTTGCGGACCATTCCTGGGGGAACTCGGAGCTGTGGGTAGCATACTGCAGATAGCCGTCCACGGCTTACTTCACCAGTCCCACGGCTTGGGAATCTCAACGAATGAGCAAAAAGGGATAAAAGGGAAAAGGGGAAGCGGACTTCCGACAGGCCGGATTGAAAGCCAAACCCGTTCTAGGTCGGGAGACCACTTGTGGTGCAATCCCGGTGTGGGAAAGGCACCCAAGGCAGCTCGAAGCCTTGCTCTCTTGGAGAGGTAGGCCCAGCTGGGTAGAGCCCTCCGTGTCCCGTATGACGGGTGTAACTCCGTCGGGAGCCTGGATGTACCTCGGAGGTTTAGGGGTTAGAACGGGTCGGAACCACGGCTGGTCCGGAAGTAGCCTGCGAACAGTGGAACAAAAGAGGGAAAGGGACCACCCGACGGGGGCGTGCGGAAAGCGGGAACAGACCCCGGAGGGGGGGTGCCGATACACACACACGAACACGCACCGCGCGGCGGTTAGGGGATATGAGGGGAAGGGATGGTCTCACGGTCTCACGACACACGTCGGTAATATCAATACCCAAAACTGGGGCGGAGATAGGGCCTGTACGGGCGGTCACACGACAACAACGAATACCACGAGTGGTCACAACCCACTGGGTACGACGAGCACGGTCTCCTCGGTGGTGCGAGTCGGGTGAAACTATCGGGCAAGCGGTGTACCTCCGCGAGGAGTTAGACACTTCGCATGGCGAATAGAGTCAGAGCCGAACTCTTGTTACTTTTCTTGGTGAGCTCGCCGCCGTGCGGCCGACGCTCAAGTACTAGCTCAGTGCAGTACAGTAGGTAGTGCACTAGCCTAAGTAAAATTAACCCCTAAACTATACTAAAATAAGTAGCCGTTTTGGGCCTCCTGGCCGGGGCTGTAGCCACGTGTCCACCACCCTTGCCAGGCAAGTACCACAAAATATGAATGTTCCCATAACCACCCTGGGTAACCCGACCGCTAATTAGCCCGGTAAACGGGGGCTAAAATTCATGCATCCCGCTTCATCGCTCGCACCGAGTACACCTCAGATATGAGTTTCACCATCGCCCGTACGCGGGAATGTATTGCACTACATAGGTAACCTCGTAATCAAATTCGGCCAACCGGAGTCTCCAGCGGGCCAAAAGGCATGACGCATCGGTCATATTCAGAAGCCACCGGAGGGCATTATGGTCTGTCCTAATGGCAAGCCGAGTACCCTCCAGGTAAGGCTGCAGGTGTAAAACTGACTAGACAATGGCCAAGCATTCCCGTTGGAACGTGCTGTAGTCTCTTTTGGCCTTCGTTAAGGAACGGCTCCAGTATCTAATTGGTCGATATTCCTTCGGAGAATCCTGTTACTAGAGCATTGCGCATCGAACCGGAGATGCCAAGGCATCCGTATCGAGGGTGTATGGTTTGTTTGCCTTGGGCAAGGCCAAGATTGGGGGGTTTAACAAATGGTCTTTGAGGCTCTGGGTAGGCTTCGAACTGCTTGTCCGTTAGGTCATCAACATCCGTACGGGTCCCTTTTTTTGAGGTACTCGTTCAGCGGAGACGCAATCTTCGCAAACCCAAGGACAAACTTTCGGGGCACATTGCATAAACCTGAAAAGGATCGCAGTTCCGTGTGGGTCATCGGAGGTTTCGCATCCCTTGGCCCTCGTCATAGTTTTCGCCACCTGGAGCTCACGAGATAGGACCACATGGCCAAGATATTCCAAAGAGGGCGGAGGAAAAAGCATTTCCTCAGCTTTAGGGTGACACCGGCCTGCTGGAGTAACCTTTGAACAGCCTTTACATGAGTGAAGTGTTCACCCACGAACTTCGAAAAGATGATTATGTCACCCAACTACACCAGTGCAAACTTCCATTTGACCCTGGATAGTATGATATCCATTGCCCGCTGGAAGGTCGCCAGCGCATTCATCAGTCCGAAGGGCATCTGCTTGAATCGGAACAGTCCCTCGTGGGTCTTAAAGGTAGTCAAAGCCTTAGCCCTGTCGTCCATTGTTACTTGCCAGTAGCCGCAATTTGCGTCCAGCGTGGTAAAAAATTGCGCCTCCCCCAGGGAATCAAGACTGTCATCCATCCTCGGACTAGGATAGGTGTCCCGTTTGGTCAAAGCATTGAGCTTACGGTACTCAATGCAAAACCGTACGGTACCATCTTTCTTGACCCCAAGGACAAAAGGGCATGCCCATTCGGCTTCATTGGGTGGGGCACGTTCAATTACTCCGGCGGTCCGCAACTTCTCCATCTCTTTTGCTACTATTTCTATTCCTTTCAGGCCTGTCCTATAAGGGTGCTGGTACTGCGGCGTGGCTCCATCCTTCAGATCGATGCGGTGTTTCGTCGCATCTACCTGTCCCAGATTGCCACTCCACATTCCGGCAAAGTCCTTCAGCAGGTCAATGACCTGTTTCCTATAGGGCTCAAAATCCTCACCGAGTTTAACTTAGTTCTCCCAATTGGCCACTGGTGCGCTGCTCGACGGCAGCTTTCCGAGCTGAATCTGCATGATTGCCACTGGGGCAGGTAGGGTAACGCCAACTACCGTACCTTTGGACATCCTGGTGGGTTTATCGCTGAAGTTGGTCATCGTAACCGCGAATGGCCTATTGTGCACAACATTCATCACTCTATCGGCTATCAACGATAAATGCTTCGTGAAAAGTTTGGGATGATTCTGCAACGATAAAAGACGTTAGGATTCACACACTGCAGTGGCCGCCACTTGGGACATCGGCGGTATTACTATCGCCTTGGCCAAGCGTACTTTATTGGATACCGTCCGCTTGGGGAACCTCGGTCTTGAGGCGGTGGCTTCGGGTCCGGGGCGTGCTCTAATAATGGCCAATGGAGGTCCTTAATGGAATGCAACTTTCCTTTGGCCAGGATAGATAGCTTTTACATATCTATCAATGAAACTCGCCCCTAGGATACCTTCTGCCTCCAGTTTCGGACATACAGAAACCAAGTCCTAACCTTCAGATGACCCAATTGGATGTAACGCGGGACGACCCCGCGGATATCCATTGGTCGGCGCGACGCGTCCGTCACTCTTGGCGACTTCCTTTCCTGCAGCATTTTCTCCCACCCCAACGGTAAGACCTCAGGATGTAGCTGGTTTAAGCCTGCACCCGTGTCAAACACGGCAGTGAAAGTCCGCGTGGTGTTCGTTTGCAGTCCAAGAGTCCCGTGTACTTTATAATTCTCCTTCCGTAGGACACATACTGCCTTCTCAAGGTCTTCCCACTGGTCTACGGCGTACAACTGACTGGAGTCCCGATAGTTTCCGTCCTTCCGTTCCAACTTCTTCCTCTCCTCTCGGATCTTCCGGTCTGGTGTACTGAGGCAGTTAATGTTAGAGGAACTGCACCCCTCTATGCGTCCCCTTGGTCGTTTTCCTGTTGCTTCAGTGCCACGGGATGGTTCTGATGATCAAAGTGCTCAACCGCAATTGGCACGCTCGTCCAGCATATTGCCCTGAGGTTGGTGCACGGGGATCGTAAGCGGTGTTACGTGCTTTGAACTCCCAGGAGTCTCTGTGGTCCTCTGGCTAATTGGCCTTCGGTAATAGGCTTCCACGCGGCGCACCCGATAGTTCTCATCTTTACGGGCCATGAAGGCCTTACGGATGTCCTCATGCATAAATTTGACGCATTCGCATGGACGGGCCATGAAAGGGAAATGAAACACGGTTAATCAGACTTTGTAAATATATCCCTTCACGGAGTCACTGGAGACAATATGAGAGTAGCCGGAGCGGATGGTGTGGTCGTGCCTGAGGTCAGAAACGATGGTGCACCAGATGAGGCCGAAGAGAAGCTCACTGCGAGTGCGTCCGCAGTTTCAGAGTTTCCATAGGCTGAGTCCGTACCAGTCTGTGAATCAACCAGATGGGCACTTCCTCCCTTCGCTAGGGGTCTGGTGCGTCCCCTTGTATCCACATCACCCGCACAGCTGGAGGTCCTATAGGTCTTCCCGTATCCTTCGACCAACGTCACCATCTGACGTAACGAAAGTTCCAGATGGGCGGTGTAGTGGTTACGGACGTGGGTCCGTATGGCTGGTAACAGACCTGCGATAAAGTATCGCTTCAGCAGACCTTCGGAAAAAACGTTTCTGCAACGGCGGGCACGCGTCCAAAGTTGATCATCGAAGTCCGTTTCGGTCACATTGGAAACTTGATGATATCCAATGACGTCCTGATAGGCATCCATTATGTGATCATCGGAGGCATAGGCCTCCAATAAATAATGAACGAACTCAGGATAGGTTCTTAAGAGCTCCCTGTCACCGGCATCCACTGTATTGGTCGAGCCAGATATCTTGGCAACCACATGGTCTTTTGCTTGACCACTGAGGAAGAACTGAACTAAAAACATGCAGCTCCTTCATGGATACTGTTCTGGTCACAGGCCACTTGGAACTAACTCAAGAACTTGAGGACTGTGATGCGGTCTTTCCCAGAAAACTTGTCTTGGATGGTCACTTGCATCCTCTTGGCCCACCTAGCAGTATTCTTGGCGACAGATGAGGTTCTTACCGTTTGGACCGATCCAACAGGCCGTACGTTTCCCCGTCCCAGACCTTCTGGAAAAGCTCGTTAATCGTGGCCAATGGTCTGAGGCGCCGGACGTCTGCTTCATCCACATCGGTATTGGAGGTGCTGGAGGAGTCGTAATGGTCGTCATCACTGGAGTTCGAGTGGTCTCACTTCCGACGGCTCGACCTCTTTGATTTTCGGTTTCTAATTTTTCTCCTCTGGTCCTCGGCACTTCCATATTCCCTCGGGACAGGCTCTTCACTGACCTGATGGTATTCCACGGTATGCCGAATGCCGTATAGACCAGTGGGCTCATCTCCCGCGCGGCCTTTCTGCCTTTGAGGTCTCTCTACGCCAGGCGGTGGATGGTCCAATGGACGGTCCTGATGGTCTTCCAAGCGAGGGGCTGATTCTATAGCTGCTCCCTGGGGTCTGGTCTGGTCTGACCGATAGAAAACCTACGGTCTACTTTGAGAAACAGCTCGAGAGCTGTCGAGTTGGCCTGCCTGGCGTTTGATTTTCCCGTGAATGAGTGTTGTGATATACTGCACTAGGACAGCCGAGTGAACGACCTGAAAAATTAGTCACTCAGCCAACACGGAGAGGCCGTCGCAATGTGCCCTATGCAACTGCTCCCTTAAGAATTGCCCCACTTGGTCTTCACACCAAGAATGGAGTTGCAGCCATAGGAGGGTGTAGATCTCGTCCACCATTTGGGCATTGGGGGCGAGTGCGGCTGGGTCCTGAGGCTGTAGTGCAATATTCCTTTGGTAGACTGGCTGGTTCAACTGCTCGATCCTCTCGCGAAGGCGAGCGACCAATGGTGACTTCCGGATGAGTCATTCGGGGTTGTCCACTGGGTCAATCGTACGTCCACTGGAATGGCTGCGCGTGCTCCTATGGTCACTTACACTGTCCCCTCGGGTGGGTACCGGTGCAGGAGTGTCTGAAGTGGCCATGGCGGCTGCTGGGGTTCCTTGTTGGGTGTCTGTTGTGGGGTTGGGGTGTTGCTTATCCATGAGGTCACGGTTGCTTTCAAGTCATAAACAACGACAAGTAGTCCAATGGTAGAAGTCCTATTCGATTTCCTTCCGTCTTGAGATTCCAATCGGCTATTTTTGCAGGCTTCTAGGTCTGGAGACCAAATGTAGTAGAATACTAGTCCAAAGGCCAAGTGGGGAAGTAGTACTTACTAGGGGTAGCGGTGGCAGAGTACCAGCCACTAGGGTGACAGTCCAATAAGATCTCGTTGTGTCGTGGGCACCTTCTGACGTGCAGGCGCAATGGGCGGGCGTTATCTGAGGTCTCTAAAGGTCGGGCTCACTCGTAACGATGGCTCGGAAGCCTGTGTCCGCTGGAAGCGTGGGGCGACTAGAGAAAGGAGGTGGTGCTTGCCTTTACTCCTCAGTGGCCGGCTGCACTCGACCCAACTATTATAATCGACGAGGCGCTCTAGACCACCGGTTACTACTACCAAAAAAATTAAATAAAATACTACACTATTCTGCCGTGCACTGTGCTGCAGTGCCAGGTCCACCTGAGGTGATACCTCCGATCACAGTTATCTCCGACCCACGTGGCTAGTATTGACGCGAGCCAGTGGTGCTCTGGTCCTTCGTCCACCTCTTCGGCACTCTAGCTTGCCAGCAGTCTGACCTTAGGGCTATTGTACTACAAGTAGTGCGAGATGTAAACTGAATTGCTCTGCTAAGAAACCAATCCGGGTCTTCTGACCCCATCATTGTCACTTTTTGAACGTTCGAAACCACCTGAGCGACTTTGAGGCGTGCCAAAGACGGTGGTTTTGATGATGAACTTCTCGTCTCTAGAACATTTTCCATTGCACTGTCAAAGGCGGTTTGGAATTTATCAATATCTTCTTCATTTTTTATGATACAATTTTAATTATTTGGGATAAGGGTGAACTTATGCTAGCCAAACAGACGATGATTATTGTGGTACATTGTTTCAATACGACCCGTAAAACTCCCATGATAGACACCGGCCTCAACTTGTCTCTCAGATGGCATAGCTGGCTTTCTTAGTGCGCTGTATATCGCCCTGCATCCCTTTTTGCTGACAACTTTCCCTTTGTGTCGTTTTCTAATGGCCCCCTCACCAAAGATGAACCGAAAATCCAGACTTCGTTTATGTGTACCTATCCCAGTAGCCTCAATCCTGTCATTGATAAAGTCCACAGTGTGTCGATAATTATAGCCCCGATTACAAGATAATATGTCGTCCACCATGGGCTTCAATGGACCAGACGTTGGTACACCCTGCATTGCGCGAACAAGACGTTCCCAAACGTCATTTATTTTCTCGCCAGGACGAAAGTAGTGCGAGGATAAGAAAAGTGGATTGAAAGCAGAGCAAAGCGCATTATTGACAGGTCCGAGCGCTTTCTTTGGGTTATTGATATGTGCCATATCACTGAGCTGAGCAACAGCTCTTGAACATAGTCTTACATGATCGTCATCAAGAGTGAAAATTGTAGAACCAGGTAGGTAGCAGAACATACGATTAATCACCGCAAGTTCGTCTTCGAGCACGGTAATTAGGGCGTTTTCACGCTGAGAAAAATTAGACCAACCCTTGCCTCACGACTCAAACCGTTTTTTCTTTGCAGTCTACACGACATTAGGACCAGATATCGTAGTATCTGGGTCTATCAATACCGAGCTGAAAATAAAAACGTTTGTTCTTGGCCAGAGTCATATTCTGCACGCTTGTTGAGTAGCTTGCCGCCAGAACATGAAGCGCCAGCACCTCCTTGAACTCAAAAACAGTTGTATTTTTCTCATTTCTAGCGCTCAGAACCCTATTGATAGTGGACACAATGATCCTAAGAAGATAATTTGGAAAAAAGACCTCAAAGGTGTCCAAAGCTGAGAGGTACGTACCAGTGACTACTCCAATCTCTCTGTGGTTTTGAGAGAATTCTTCCACCACAGATTCTAGGACACTGTTTGCTTCTGTAACAAAACGTTGTGCAGGAAATTTATTAATCCCATCAATATCAATCTCGATGGTTCGAAACGGAGAAGCATAATCCCAACCACGCAGTCCATCCTCAACTGGTGTTGACCGAATGGGTTCCTCAAGAAAATGGCCATGGCTTTCACTACGATGATCTGAATCTGAACTACTATCCATGATATTATCCACATCATCCGCAAAAAGAGATGACCACACATCTTGAATTGCTACCTGTTGGGCGTTTGCTGCAGGAGAAATATATTCGGCCAAGTTGTTTGCTGTTGGATTTCGACGCAGATCATGCAATTCGTTCTCCCAGATGCGTCCTATATCGTTCTAGTCGGAAAGTTGGTCATCGGTGTCATAATGCAGATCCATGCCGTGGTTTGCATGAACATCCCATTCCGGGTCTTCGAGCTCTTCAATAGCTTCATAGGTCAATTCTGATTACTCGAAGGCAGACAATAAAGTTTGAGGTGTAATATGTTTGCCGTAGTGAGATCCTAGGGATCCTAGCTTTAAGGTTGAAGACGGTGTTTCTAGATTATCATTATCAATGTTGAGTTCTATGGGAGTTTAAATCCTGCTGTTGCCGGTGTTTGGCTGTGGTTTGGATGGAGCGGGAGCAAAGATCTCCACATGTTTGGTTCCTCGATTCATGGAAAGCAACAACTGTAGCCGGTAAGTGAACAGGGTTTTTACGAACGTTGCAAATGAACGCCCAAAGTCTCGAGACTGGCCTTGAAAGTGAGTTAGTCCCCGAAGGTGGGGCATGTTCCAGTTGGTACAGATGCCGGTGAGATCACCACTTGTCATTTGGTGCGTGTAACCTAACAGTGGGACCACGCCACCGTGCGTGGGAGAAGTGGGACCGTCTCACAAAAAAACTCACTTTCGCATAAAGTGAACAAATTTTCTCACCCTAGGGGCATGGGAATAACGGTATGATGCTGTGATTGAACGTTGTAGAACATTTTATTGAACACAGCTGTAGACAATTTTTCTCATAAATACCAACTATGGTTCTGAAATCATTAGAACATGTTGCGAAAATTCTTTAAACACACAAAACACTACATCACACATGTCACAAAAAAGTCAAAACTTTCTGCCAATTCAAAGTACTGTCCTTTTATTACATAGAGTCAGTCACTGCAAGCACCCTGCTCTTTACCTCTTTCAATTTAAACCTCCAAAATGGCGAGAAGAACGTATTTTTCCCAGTTCAAAAACGGACAAATATTCCGACTACGCCACGAAGGAATCTCTCTCTGACAAATATTGGAGTATGTGTACCGCTCAATTGCAGCTGTGTAAATCTGTTTAAGCTTAGCTCCGAAACGAACCGCTCAAACTACCGCCAAAACATTCCACAAACTTTCACCTCACAACACCGCGCTTTGTCACATGAAGCACGAAAGAGTAACTTTAGTGCGTCCGATCTAAAAAAAAATCTAAATTTCAAAATGTCTGTTGGTCGCGTATAATAGCTATTGAAAAAGGATGATATGCTCAAGTACTCAAAGACGATGCAAAGACCAAATATGACCGAGGATTATAAGGTTGCACGACTTCAATAAGCTTTACGAAACATATGAAAAGAAGATTTTTTGGAACGAAAATGTATTCTTGGATGAAAAGAGGTTCAAATGTGATGGTCCAGATGCTCTGTCGTATAATTGGCATGATTTGCGAACGGAGCCTTGGCACTTATCATCCCGTGTTGAAAGAGGTAATTCAGTCATGGTATGGGGTGCCATAGCATTGTATGGTGTCAGTGATGTGTGATGTGGTGTGTTCTTGAGTGACACTCAAGATTCTAAAAAGCACTGTCATATATTGGAGGTTCGTTTATTGCCTTGAACTGCGGAAATCTTTGGACCTATGTCAATCTGGAGTTTTCAACAGGACGGTGCGTCAGATCATAGCTTAACTTCTACTAGAAATTGGATAGTTGGACATCAGGTTTACCTTTTTGCTTGGCCTGCTAAGTCCCCAGAGCGAAACATAATTGAAAATGTCTGGGAACTAATAGCTAGGAAGGTGTATGCCATCGGAAAGCAGGTGGAGACGGACGAAAAGCTCAAGGATTCTATCCTTAATAAATGGCACAGTTTGACTGCAGAGTACATGCAAAATCTGTATGGGTCCATGCTGAGAGGTTTTTTGGCTGTGATGGACAAGCGTCGTGGTGCTACAAAGTATTAAAACATTAAAGACGTACATTTTTACTGTATGGATCACTACGTATTTTGCGTGCTTATAACTGTTTCGCTATATGTTTTATACATGTACCCCGTATGAAACGGGAACTGGAATGAATGCCTACAGCATTCAGTTTTGGAACCCCTTTTTTTCTTGTGATAGCTGAAAACAACAGAGTGGCTTACCTCCTCCTTTGGATAGGAGGGGGCAAGAGGCCGGCTTTTATGGAGTTTGACCCTTCGCCGAGATCGTTATAGGGCCAATTACATGTCTCCCTGGGAACTGGCGTGCCATGCACGCCAGTGAGAAATATCCACGTGGACAATCTGGACAATCCGCACATCCAACTGCCACCATGGGTCGCATTTATCTGCAGTGAACTCTCGTCTTTCGCTCTCCCATACCGTCCTTGTCTGCACTCTCACATGACCCCATCCCGCTCTGTCACCATCCTACTCCGTCACACTCTTTCGCTTCCCTCCCCAAACCGCAGCCCCTGGTCTTCAACCGGTCCCGCGTACTCTTCACCCCGTCACGTTCGCCTGTTACGCAGCCCTTCTGATTACTTCGTTGTCACCAGGTTAAGTACCTTCATTAGTTCGGCTGATGTGGGTGTACTATAAGCCAACTTCATATGAACTAAGACGTACTAAAGTAGGGTTCTAGTCCCCTAATATACTCTTAATAGAAATTAACTTTCAGCGTTATAGTAGCAGAACATAAATTGAAGATGGCTCGAACCCACACCAATACTGAGAGGAGCCTTGGAGTTGAGATCCCGACAAAACGAATCGCTACCATAGCCGCCAAGAAGGGGCCAAACAGTTTTCGAGAGGGCATTATCCGGAAGTATTCCCGCCGATGCGATGTCAACAAGTTTTCTGTACAATCAGGAAACGTAGGCCCGAGGAAGTGTGTTATCAGGTGTGCCAATGATGATGAAGATAAGTTCTTCAAAGAGAAGTTCTTTCAACTGCTTGGGCCCCATATCCTACTTTTTCTCGATGTCGGTCCATGGAGGGAGTTTTCATTCACAGACTTGTATCGCCTAAGACTTATTCTATCTGTCCGAGACAACACAAAATTTTTGGGGCTGCCGGGTTGTGACTGGATGATTGGGAAGATTGTATACAGGGACCACTGGGACTTTGGCGTCGACGAAGTGACCAAACAGGAATATGCGATCGACTTGTATAGTCTTCGCACTTTCGGCACTCCCGGAAATCATATTCATAAGGTTTCCTCTTCTGATCGATTCAGGTTTGGAACTGGCGGTCGTATCATGGCAATGTTTGCGATTGACTACTGGTGCTCTCACCATCCGGGACATTACTTAAAATGTTCACCGGGTGGTCTCGTGAAGACAAACCCGACCCTCGGGGTTATGAACTTCATAATGAGCAACATATTCGCTTCTGGGACGAGACGAGCCTGTCTACCCGCAGCAATTTGTAACGGATTGCTTGCACTCCAATCGCCTGTATGTCATGATTATTAAGGTAAGTTCCTTGACTACCTGGAATCATTCGAGAACTTTGGGACTCCTCCTTTATGGATTAGGGACCTTCGGGATCTTCAGAAGGAGCTGTCGCAGTGGGATGCGAATCTGGAGATAGTTCAGTTAGGTACCGCGCGTTCTCTTTGCCAGATTATCTACCTTCCTATGGGTGCCTATTTGTTATCAATTCATGGTTCCGGCGGAGTTTATCATACCACTGCCATCGATACTAATCGCAAACACATTCTAGACTGTGTTGAAGCCTATCCGCTCCAGCTATGCGAACAAGCTTTAGAAGGATGTGTTGGTGGTAGCTCAACATTCACCTATGTATCTGAGATCTGAAAACTAGTATTAACGCCGGGAAGTAACTCGAAGCGCACCCGCCACCGTCACAACAACCATAGTAAGCGTCGCCGTAGGTATGCATCGCATCGTGAGCAGGAAGTTATAATCCTCGATTTGGTTCTTCATCAAGAGCTAATTGTTCGACGCATATGCATTGATTCAATAAACTGCGAACAAATTGAATACATGCATCTGATTTCCTAAGATCATATATAAAGGTTTTATACTATATTTGTTTAGCCAATTACTCATCCGTGTTCACCTTCCTATCAGTTATTTGGAATCGTTGGTTTTGTTACATATGGGACCAGGCGCCGAGCGTGAGTATGTCTCCTGCTTTTCTTTCCATGCCTTGAACGTAGAGTATATGCAGGATGCTTAGCTCTAATTATCATACAAGGACCATGGAACTTGGATGTAAACGGGCTACATTTCTTGGCTTTTTTCCTACTTGACTTTCAAGCTACTAGTACTTCGTTTCCTATCTGAAAGACTTTATCCTTAGCAGCTCGGTGGGAGTTTGCGTGCTTTGCCACTCGCGTAGCCCTTCGACACAAGGCAGACTCTAATTCCACCCCAAGATGTAAGTCGTCACCGCTTATGACGAGAGCGGACGGATCATTTTGCGAAATGCGTCGGGGGACACTATAAAGCAATGCAAATGGAGAAGGCCCATTCCTTAGATGAGAGTGCCTGTATCAATACAGTACCTTCAGTAGAACTTTGTCCCAAGGCTCTTGGCACTTTAAGATGCTCTTCGTCATGGAATTCTTCAGAATGCCAATCATCCGTTCAGCTCTGCCATTCGACATTGGTGCATACGCCATCACCGTCTTACAGCTGATGCCGCGGCGTTTGTCGAATTCTGACAGAGCCTTTGCAGTAAGACTAGTAGCATTATCAGATATCACAACGGGAGGTGGGCTGAATGGGACCACAGTCACTTTCTTAAGAAATTCAACCACTTCCTTTGCGATGGATGTGTGTGTGGCTTTCGCCATCTGCCAACCTGTTACATGTTTCACTCCCACCAACATGAATCGATTCTTCCGGACGGTCGTGGGCAGAGACCCAGCATAATCGATAAAAAACGAATAAAATAAGCCGATCAAGGGGTATCGGAGCGTAGTTCGATACGTCAGAACATTCTTTGCTGACTGGCACCCATCACAACTGTTCACATACTCTGGAACATGCTTATATACCTCTGGCCACCAGTAACGTTTTAGCACAAATTACTTGGTACTATTAACGTCCCAGTGTCTAGTATCATCATGAAAACGGCTTAAGATCTGTAGTGGCTTTCTTATCCTGGGTATCACCAAGAGCCCTTTCTTCGTCCTAGGAAAGAGTCTTTTGTTCCATACCATATAATTCTGGGCGTTCTTCTTGATCTTGCGACGTGCAAGAGGATAGGTACCTCTCAATGTTAATCCCAAGATTTAGTACCCTTTATCAAAAAGGAATTGTTCTAAGTCTTCGAATATCCGTTCTTCTGTAGAAAGCGCCATTACGGTTTCATCTGTATTTTGATCTGCAGATAACTCTATGTGTGACAAGTAATCTGCAACAGGATTACTTGCCCTTGGCCTGTACTTCATCTCAAACTCAAATTACGAAAGAAAATCTATCCATCTTGCTATTCTTTCATAGATATCTAGTTTTCTAAACGCACACCGCAACGCCTGATGATCGGTAATGAGTGTGAATGGGAGAGAATATAGCAAATACACACGAAACGTTTTCAGCGCAGACATAACGCCTCACGATTCGTGTTTGCAGGTGAATAACGTCTCTCAGTGGCTTTCATCGTACGACTAGCAAACTTTACTGGATGTAGCTCGCCTTCTTTCTTCTGAGAAAGAACTGCCCCTAGCGAAACACTGGATACATCTTTTTCGACTATGAAAGGTTCATCAAAGTCTGGAAACCGTAGAACAGGGGGTTTCACCAGCTTCGCCTTGAGCCATGGTAACGTTTCTTCCATTTCTTGGGTCCGGTGCCACTTTTTCTTTGGTGATGTGGCCTCATGCACGGCAGCAGATGCTTCAAAAAACTTAGGTAAAAATATTCGATAGTAACTGGCCAATCCAAGGAAACTTCTTAGCTCTGTCGCGGAAGTAGGGTTTGGAACTTCCTGTATAGCTTTGATCTTCTCTGGGTCTGTCCGGATTCCCATCTTGTCAATGATGTTTCCCAAAAGCTTCACTCGAGGCTGCGCAAAACTGCACTTAGTCAGCATAATCTTCAAATCGTGCGAGGCAATCCTGCCGATTACTTTTTCGCAATGCATCAGATGATCCTCTACATTGTCGGTGAAGATTATAACGTCATCCAATTAGACACGGACAAAGGATAAGTCTTTCAGGATGGCGTCCATCGTTCTTTGAAATGTGGCAGGTGCATTCATCAATCCGAATGGAATGACTTGAAACCTGAATGTACCGAATCTGCAGATAAAATTCGTCATCTCTTTTTACTCCTCGGCCATCTTCACTTTCCAATATCCTGAAAACAAATTTAGAGTGGTGAATAATGAGGATCCGCTGAAGTCATCAAATACTTTTTCTATGAGTGGTAATGGCCATAGACGGGACTTCATTTTGGCATTCAATGCACGGTAGTCTACGCAAAATCTCGGTCTTACATCCTTCTCAGTCGCAATTACAATGGGGAAGACCAGGCAGAGTTTGTTGGTGTGCTGATATTTGCACGAAGCATTTTGTCAATCTCATTCCTTAGCAAATCATTATGTCGCGGTGGGAGACGTCTTGCCTGAAACTTTAGAATTTCGGGATCCTTTAGCTCAAAGAATGCTTGACAAGGACATCAGCAGGTCTGAGGTCCTCCAGGGACCAAGCAACAACCTTTTAATCTATAAGTGTTGCAGAGAGCGGCCTCTGTGCCCGTTTCGAAAGATGCTTGACCTTTTTTGCGAGTAATGATCATTTTTGGTCTTTTGCCTCTTCGGTCAGGATTGAAACACCTAGATCCTCTTCTTCAATATCACCATCCTCATCTTCTTCTTAGAGCAGCGGAATGATCCCTTCCCCTTCACCGTCACCATTCATTTTCTGGTGTCATTCGATCTCCTTTGCTAACGTCACAACCAGCTCTTGCTCCTCATCACTTTTCGAGCTAGAAGACGTTCGATATATTTCTGAGTCTGAGGTATAATCTTCATTATCGTTCTTGGATCCTTCCACATCAGAGATGCGTTCGTCCTACTCGATATGTAATACGGATTCCTTTTCTTCTATAGTCACGGTCACGGTATGATTCCCCATGTCGAATGCGAGCTTGAATGTTCTCTAAGGTCGAGGAACCGAAAATCGCGTCCACCGGTGGTTCATCCAAAACCAGAAAGTCTAGCAACACCTTTGATTCACCAAACAGCACAGGAACGTCTTTGATGACGCCTCGTAGTACACTCGAGCTTATATTGGCGACTTTAATCTTCCTCGTAGTTGATTCTAGTCAGAATATACGTTCTTTCATCAGAGAACTGGACAGAAGGTTTGGCAGTGCTCCTGAGTCTAGCAGTGCGTTGAATTTAGTTCCAAGTAGCTTCAACTTCAGAAATTTTAATCTTCTGATACTTACAGTCTTATGCGCGACAGCAACCTTCTGACTTCTAGCGTTCTTCACAATCTGTTTTTGAATCTGTCTTTTTGCCTCTTCGGCATCTCCACGGAGCAGCTGGCCAAAATTGAGACCACATGAAGCATTTGAAAGCTCGAGAAGTACATTGTACCTTCCCAAAACGTCTGAAGTTCCATTTTGTCGGGCCTTCTGGAACTTCATTTGGGCGGGTTTGCGAAGTTTGGGCTTAAATATTTTTCGGCTTGGTAGATCTTTCGTAAGGTCGACAACGGAACCAGGCGGAGGGTTGAGCAATTATTTCAAGCTCATACTTCCCGTCTTTGACTACTTTGGCAGTGCCCTGTCTTCAGCTTCTCTCTTCGTAGCATTGGCAGTCTCTTCTTCTTCAACTTCTTCAGTCACTATCCCCACCATGTACTCTTTATCCTTTCCGCAGTCTTTTGGTTTGTCTCCTTCTACTTTCATATGTGTGTCATTAGTGGCCATGGCAGGCTCTGGTATCTGCGGCTTTGACCAACACGTAGCTTCTGAGTGCCCCATCTTCCCACATCGTGGGCATCTAGTATTTCGGTGGGGATTTTTGTCCCAGCGGTTCGCGTCATGTCCCGGATTGTCACAGAATGAACAGACAAGATCACTGTTCTCCTATTTCGACTTTTGTTTTTCCCTAACCAAAAGAGTAAGTTCCGCTATCTGAGAAGTGAGGTCTTTGTGGAGCAAAACATCTCCTTTGGGAGTTGCTTTTATCCTCCTTAGACGCATTACCGATGCACGGATTTGCCCCAATTGTGGATTCAATCGTCGCAATCTTTTGTGTGAGCTTTCCCCTTCGGGTGAATTTTAGATTGCCTGGTACAGGACAAAGGCGTGGCACGCGTGGGACTTTTTGGCTCCGATTTTGGACGTTATTTAGAAAGTTGGCTTACTTTGGCCACTGACACTGGGTTCTTCAGGTGTATGGCCCTGAGAAGGTGTGCACTAGTTTATTTAATTAGTTTAGAAATTTGTAGTGAACCTTACTTAGGTGGGAGTGACCTCGCGGTCGCGAGCGAAGAGTAAACTCAACCAAGGTTGGTCTTCGAAACCATCGCTGTAGTCTGACAAACTAGAGCGGGCTCTGGTCGCAACTGTCTTCGTAAGTTCACGACTCCTTCTGGAGAGTTACCACGTTTGGTTTCAGTACAACTAAACCCCTGGGACCGCTCAGGATATCTGTGTAAGTACATAGACCGTGGGTCTAACATTACTCTGTTTATTTTGTGTATCCTGTTGCAGGACAGATCTCCGCCCCAGTACTGGGTTGTTTCGTTGGTTGTCTTTCTTATTTTACCCCTTCCTTCTCGGGTCTGTTGCAGCTGTGAGCACGACCATCGCCCGTTCCTTGTCTGGTTCTTTCCCCCCTTTGCGACACTACACTCGCTGAGTATGCTGTCTACTTTCTCTCACTCGGGTTCTTCTCTGATCTCATTCCTCTCCGGATTCTTCGCATTTACCTCGACATGTATAGCGAGTATCCACCGTTGGATCCACACCCCACACTCGTGTGGAGTAGAGGGCTCGTTCACTGGGTCTACCCTCCATAGGGAGCAAGGACTCAGACGCCTTGAGGGCTACAAGCCGCACAGGTTTTGCTCCACAAGTGGTATCCTGACCTAGAATCCGTACTTGCAATTGGAGTTTGGAACCAGTTTTGGTCGCTTGAAGGTTTCACCCGCTTTTGGGAGACGTTCTGGAAGCCAGATTCAGGATAGTGAAGGATTCTTTCGTGAGGATTGAAAGTCACTGAACGTGCATTGTAGATTCCCTGAAGAAGTTCGTTTTGGGTTCGTTCTCCCCTCTTCGGAAGTCTCGCGATCGAGTGTTTTGTTGTCCCGAACAGTCTCGGTATTCTATCTGCCGGATGATGCCGCCGGTCTCCGGTCTTGGCAACGTCTTCACTCAATCCGCCCTGGCGGCGACACTTGCCTACATGAGGTTGAGGAGGTCAGTACCCGATACTCGGGATGGTAAAAACCTGGATCTGAACCTTCGGAGAGCACCCTCAGTTGCATTGAGAACTGGAGAGGTTGACATGGTAGCCCAACAGAGTACGAGGCCACTGGCGACTGGCCATAGTCATTACGGTGCTGTTAAGTTCACTCATTTAGAGTTCATCATGGAGAATGTCCTAGCAGTGCTTGTGGATCTCCAAAGGAGTGTTGTTTCGAGTAGCATTTATTCTATTACCTTTGGACAGGTTGAACCGCTTGCGGTGAGTCATGGTATGAAAAACTAGATGTGGAAGATTCCCATATGGGATATGTGTTATTTGCACAGGGATCATTGACACTTGAGGCGTTTTGGTATCACTCCCAATCCAGGATCCTTTTTCGGAAGATATCCGTATCCAAATTGGATGCAAAACCTCCATGTAGTCGACTCGCAAGCCTGCGTGTTTTCACCATTTCATGGGTTCTCACGTTGTGGTGCTTGATACCGAAGCGGGTTCAGATTTTACTTTGGATATGTTCGCCTCTGTAAAGAGTCATCATCGTGTTTGATGTGGCCCATGAAGTCACCGAAGGATCGGGATTCAACCGTTCCTCCGGTTTAGGACGCGTGGTTTACCTCTGTTTCGTGAAGTATTAATTTCACTGTTTAGATGTGTCATTACTGCTTGTTCACAGAGAGTTCGGGATCCTCATTTTGAGGTACTGAAACCGAAGGGAGCGAGTAGTAATATTGTTTGCGTTTTTGTTTTTCTTTGTTTACCGATCTGGTGTTATCGAGGTTTCGAAGTTTACAAAAGTTGTGTTGTGATGGGTTTTCCCCCGCCTTGTTGGGACTAGCATCTCCGCTTGCACAGTTTTTCCCATCACGGGAGATTGTCTTCTTCTCATTTGAGAGCTATCCAAACTTTGAATTATCCTCACAGAATGAGTGGTCTACAGAGATACATCATCGTCTCTGTTGGTGGTTCTTCCGCACCCGGATCGAAGATTCCCGGATATATCGGTCACTTTGGCTACCCAAAAGAACTGATTCTAATCGCTTAAGGGCTCAGTTGCATAACTCTTGTTGAGTTACTCCTCTATCGGAAGTTACACTGTATTTTGGATTTCTCCCTGAGTAGTGAAAGGAAGAAAATATTCCTTCAAAGGATGTATTGGCATGAGCAGGTCAACCCACAGATGGTAGTTGTACTGTTCCTAAATTGAAGGTGCATGACCCGACTGACTCGGTTACAAAAGCTCGAATACCCTACCGTTTCGGTTGCGAAGTAATCACCAATTTGGTTGGGAAGTCTGTCAGGAATTGCATGGATACCCTTACCAAGGGAGCCGTTATCAACGGTCCCCAACGCGGGAATCTTTGCTTTGTCGCGAGACGCTCGCCGCAGTTGTAGTGCAATACCCCGTGATGGGAGCAGACACACAAGGGTGTTCGACGTGTTCCTCTGTGAGAGTAGCGCCGCGGCAAAACCACCTGTGTTGAGCACACGAAGCCGGGTGTAAGACCGGGACTCACCGTCACGACTAGCGTACAGGTGTAGAAACCAAGACAGACCACGAAGTGGGAAAGCGGAAAATGCAGCGACACACGAGTGGTGGGCGACGCGCGAGAGCGGTGCGGTGTCCACACGAGTGGGGCGGTGGTGGCGGAGCAACGGTAATCACCGGTAGTCGCAGAAACAACGACAACTGTATACGGGACAAAAGAACAATAACCGCTGTAAAAGCGTCCACAGAAAAAAACACAGTAGTGGTAAGAATGTGCTGAAGCTCCACGAGGTGGGTAACTAGGCCTTCACAGGATGGCGTCTCTCCAGATGGAGGTGGACACTCACCAGGGAACCTGAGTTAGAGCCAGACACTCGCTTGTTGCCTTTACTTTGACCCGGGCAGCCGGAGCTCACACACATAAGTAGTGGTGGCCCGCGCCATGACAGTACAGTAGTAATTAACTAATAATATCCCTCAAGGGGGGCGAAACTCTACACACGTGTGGCACAATCCAGCAATGCTGTGCACTACACTTTTCAACCAAATTGGGGCCCTTCAAACGGAAACAACATACCGGTGTAACACTCATACTCCATGGTAGAGAGGTTAGCATCGCCACCGCGGAATATGACTGCACCACGTGCTGATACCGCTATTAGCGTTGCACGTCATCTCCCCCTCTTTGAGGAGCAAGAACCACCTCTGAGGAGTGTTCGTGGCGACATCGCGTTGTGCGTAAATATGGCCGCGTCGAGCGATGGCACGTTATCCGACTCGGGGTTCTTCATCAAGCAAGTGGATATACACCAAGAGCACCTCGACAACCGTACTTCTCCGCCTATTCCGCGAGGACCTTCCTTGTCTTCCGCTCCTACTGCGATGAATCCGCACGACACCAATCCGCATGGCGGGAACGATCTTCCGCCATCGGGTTTCTTCTCTGGCTTTCCGACTGCACCACTCGTGTCTCCTGCAGGTCCTCCAACCAACGCCTCAGGCGGTATACCTGCCACTCCGAGCATGTCGGTTCCATCGCCTGCGGCGAGCGCATTACCATCATATGATGAGCTCGTTGTCGTTGATCTGGCCGAACATCCGTCTCGCTACAGCGGTGCGCCCTGGTTTCAACCAACATTGGTGCAGCATGAAGACATCATCGAACAGTACGCTGATGGTAGTGGGCTCCTGCTGGGCGATCTTCATGTTTGGATGACACTCAGCTTCGACTGGCGTAACCGGGTTGCCGTGCCAACACACGTTCTGGTCCACTGTCGTGGTGAGAATGGGGCACAAGCGCGTATCGCGATGATTCAACTCGCGTATCAGCGGCTCTATCGGACTCCTTCGGAATTCCCGGTCCCGGAAGAATATCACTTGGATATCGCATTCTACCGCACCCAAGGCGAGATGGGGTATGGCGACCGCTTAGCAGCGTTGGCTCCGTCCATCCCGGAACGGGGTCCGGTAGCAACAGTCCACCAGAACTATCTGTGTTGGGCGAGACCAATCCTTCGTGCTGAGTTCCGTTATCTTCGCCATCATCCGCGGTCTAACTTTCTCCAGATGATCCGTTTCGAACGTCGCTCGCGATCCCGCTTCGGGTATATGATACCGTATCAGAAAGTTGAAGCTGAGCGCATCCGACCGCAGTACATGCGAGGCCGTTACGTTCCCCTACCCAGGATGTGGGCTGCCTACGACGCTTGCAGGGGTTGCTATATCGAGCTTCCGCCGTGCATCACCTACATCGGTAGTCGACTGTGCAGCAATCCGTTCTCCGGATGGTGGTCCGTTGTACTCACTGAGTCGGTCGCCCGCGCACTGCCGTATCTTCTCTTCGAGGTCTACGACCAGTTCAGACTGTGGTATCTCCCTCCACGAGTGCGTAGCGTCATTCGTGAAGTGGATCTCTCCCCCGTTCTCGGCGGTGCCGGCAACTATAATGAGGCGCTCTCCCTGTTGGACGCGATGGGCCAGGTTGACTGGAACAGTGCGCCCATTCAATGGAGTCGCCGTCATCAAGGTACCAACCCAGCCGATCGGTCTCCGGGGCGCCGTACTCCGTTAGCGGGTGATTACGTCTACTACGATCCTGTAGAGCGTCGTTTCATCTCCGAACCAGAAGCATTGGCACTCCGCGATCGCGAGCGAGTTGTTCCACCTGGTCATCCGACGGGCTACATCGTCACTGACGGATACTTCCAACCCTACGAGGAGGCCGATCCAATTATGGACAATGATCCTCCCACGACTGGGGGGCGTGAGCGGTGGCGATGGCCTTTCCTCAGCTGAGGGCTCCAGGATTCCGGTGTATACCACTTCGGGTCGGTCCGTGGCTCCTCTGGCTGGGCCGAGTCACGTTCCATCATAGAACCTTCCCCACGTCGGTGGTGGTCCCTTCCATACCGCTCCGGTTGGAAGTAGCGCGCCTTCGGCGGATTTGTCCGGTCAAGACCGTGCGGCCATCATTGCCCAATTCCTTGGCGAACTAGGAATCGATACCTCGGGATCTTCCGGTGACATTTCGCAAATGCGGGCGGTCATGCAAGCGCGGCTGGCGCAGCCAGGCAATCCTCATCAGAGTGGTGGTACGTCATCTTGAGGGATCAAAGCGATGTTCTCAACGGTTGGCATCCACCGTCCCTGATAGTGGGAGTCGTGGTAGTAGTAAGCGGGGGAAATTACGTGTTAACGAATAAACGCTAAACTTCCCTCGTGGGGCTTGTGTCTTTTTCTTCTTTTTCTTCTTGCTTCTTCCTATCCAAGGTCTTCATCTTCTCCTCATGAGCCATCTTCATCTTCTCTTCATGAGGTTTCCAATCTTCTCGTCTTCTCGAGGCCTCCATCACCACACCGGGAAACCGGGCTCGTGGCTCACCTGATCGATTCAGTGGCTTAGCCAACGAGCGCACGGTCAATCGTGCCGGGTATTCCCGTTCTGGTACGGTGGTGATACTGCACGATTTTCGATCGGGGCAAGTTCTCTACCGGTTCGTCCGTGTCATGGGACGGCGGGTACCCATACCGGCGTACCTGGTACTGAATATATCCCTCTGGGTTGTAACTGTGCCCGACGATACGGTCGATAATGAACTCCTTCGAGTAAACATCACGCTTCGCGGTTCCGGTGGCAGTCCGCACGACGGTAGTTTCCGACGGCAGAGCCGGTGATGGCTCCATCCAACGGTTCCTGGCGCTCGCTTGCGGCGTCGGCCACGGAATTCCCTGATGAGGGTAAACTGAATCCCTCGTTGAGGTTGAGTTTACCCCATCGGGGTCGGGAGATCGTATCGCTAAACTGTGAAGGCTTCCTCGTCCCATTTGTGACGGTTGGCGACGGGGAGGCGGTTCATGGGCCACGGCGCGTGCCGGTTGGCGAGACGTATCCAAATGGTTGGCTGTCGTCATCCTGTACTGCAGAGCTGTGTCACCATGAGTGGGTGTGCGGTGCACATCTTGCAACACGTGGCGGTCAGACTCTCCTGCATATGCAGTGTGGTCCACCCCTGCTGGTGTTGACGCAACCAGTCTTTCACTACTGTGAGCTGAATCCAGATGATCTGAGCTGCTCGGTACAGTACCAGAGAGACTTCCTCTGATGAGAGACGATTGAAATTCAGATAACCCATCTGTGGGACCATGAGCAACCCTTTGCAAGGGTGTAGAAGCGTCCTGTACATCAGGGTTCCATAAGTCGGGATCTGCCGTGACTTCTTTAGTCTGCGCTGCTGCGGCGGGGCTTCTTACGACATCCTCGACGGTCGTCGGTGAGTGGGGAGCAAACGGAGCATCCGGGTTCTGAGCCAGGCTTCCTGCGTCGATTCCTCCAATGGGAGATGATACAACAGCGTCCGTGTCCGGTTGCCTTGACAGCGTCTCTCGAGTGCGGTTGACAGTGCGCTCCCTCGACGGAGGTGAATGCGTAACGTGCTCACGAGGCTGCCCATCGGCGGGGCCGGTCCTTCCAGTTTGCTGAGGTAGTTCCACGCGTGCGGCTGTAGCGTGAAATGTCCCTACTTCAGGTTGCCGTGTCTCACGAGAGTTTACTAGAGCTCGCGAAGGTGGAGTAGACTTCGCTGAAAAGCGGGATTGACTGGCCTCCTCCTCCTCCTTAGCCGGGGCGGTGACAGGGCTTGAAACAACGTCTGACGGTGGTTCGACACGTGTCGTAAAGCGTGAACGAACGTGTACCGGAGTTTCCGAAGATTGCTGCGACAGCATCGGTATGTCCGACAGTCCTCTCGACGGGCGCGCAACGCTAATTGCGCCGTGCAATGATCCTACTGCGGCAGTTGGCATCAATTGAGCGTCCAGGGTTCCGGGAGCAGAAACGACTTCCGAATGCACGTGAGGGGCTCGTACGACACGATCACGGCTGAAACGTTCCTGATAATCACCAACTTCCATACAACTGTGTCTCGGCTCACCGAAATGACTTTGTAGGGGCCATCCGCAATGGGCGAGAGTTCGTGGCGTTTCTCCTTCTCAGGGTTGTAGTATTCCTTCCTGACGAAGACGAACTGTCCTACTTCCAGCGAGGGAGGGGGCCGACGGAGTCTGGCATCGAAATTTCGTTGATACGCGCGTTGCGCTCGCTTCATTGAAGATTTCGCGACCGGGACCATCCGTGTTAGCCAATCCTTCCATCGGAGGTAATTATCAACCGTTGACGGGTACCTGTCCTGCGTTGACTGCAACTCTATCGCCACAGGCGGCGGCGGACGCGAGAGCACCAGATCGAAGAGTGATAAGCCGGTTACTCTGTGTACCTGCGTATTATACGCGTATGTCACGGTATCGGTGTACAAATCCCATGTACGGGGGTGCTCAACCGTATATGCACGCAAAGCGGACAGCAAAGTTCGGTTAAACCGTTCCACCTGCCCATTAGCCTGCGGATGGTATGTAGTTGTAAACAGATTCCTGATGTCAAGTATTCTACAAACCTCTTGGAAGAAACGCGCGGTGAACTGTGGTCCGTTGTCGGATAAAAGACTAACCGGTGGACCGTAGACGGGAACCCAGTGACGGACGATTGCTTCGGCCACTGAACGTGCGGTAATCTTCTTCAACGGTACAGTCCGGATGAGTTTGCAGAACCTATCCGTTATTACGAGTAGAAACGCGTTACCACGTGAAGTGTGAAGGAACTCACCAAGGATATCGATAGCGACAAGTTCTAACGGGGCCCGTGCCGGGAACAGGGTCAACTTCTTCGCATAGCGGCGCAGTTTCACTTGTTCACGAGCACAGTGAGTACAAGACCGACCAATCGCGTAGCAATCCAACGCAAGTGCGGGCCAGTAGAAAGGCCGACGTAACGTCGTGTAGAGCCTCCTTCCACCAGAGTGTGCAGCTAACTTCGAGAAATGCGAGAGATGCAATACTCTCGACTGAAGGGAATGGGGAACCACTATTTGTGACGAAGAAGACACAGTCCTTACCAAGTAACCTGGTGAGTCAACTCCAAAAGGAATGTGAGCGCCTCCATTGAGTTGGGCACGAATCTTCGTACAAAACGGGTCTCCATACTGTTCACGGATCATCTCTTCGGGAGTGATCGGTGCGAAGGATCCGGTATCCGGTTCGCCATCGTCTGCGACGAGCAGACCATCAACAATTTCATCTGAAACCAGATCATAACTTGAATTCTCTTCAAGGAGGAAACAAGGGAATTCATCGTCATCGACGGGAAGGGTTTCCGCTTCCGTTCCTAAACGAGACAGAGCGTCAGCCTGGGTATTTAGGGAACCCTTTTTATAGAAGACTTCATAATCGAACTCAGCCAGGCGTAGTCTCCAACGCATCAGGCGGCCCGAAGGTTCCGTGACGGACATTAACCAACGCAAAGCGGAGTGGTCCGTATTAACGGTGAAGTGTCCGCCCATCACATATTGTCTGAGTGTTTGCAGAGCCCATACCATGGCGAGGCATTCCTTTTCAGGGACTGAGTAGTTCCGTTCGTGGACGTTGAGCGTTCTGGACCAAAAACCGATTGGTTTTCGTTCCCCATCGGGAGTCGTTTGGAATAACGCACAACCAATTTGGTAATCACTCGCATCCGTATCCACGGTATAAGATAACCAATCCTTAGGCAACGATAATATAAGTCCAGAGGTGACAGCCTCCTTCAGAGAGTTGAAAGCTTCCACCTGTGCAGGGTTAAGGGGCCCAGTTTTGGCGGTTGTCGTTTTCTGAGAAGATCATTAAGGTTTCCCGCAATCTTTGCGAAGCTTGGAATGAACCGTCGGTACACGTTAAATAACTCTAGAAAGGAGGGGAGTTCCGTTTGGGTTCTCGGGTGCTTGGCCTCTTTGAGAGATTTGACTCCAGCTTCCTGTATCAGTAAGCGCCCAGGGCGAATGACATGGCCCAGGTACTTAACCGACTCGGTAAAGAATTCGCACTTCCTCAGCTTGAGGGTTACTCCAGCATCACGCAACGTGGTCATGATTTCACGAACGTGTTGTAAATGATCATCCAAGTTGTTGGAGAAGACTATGATATCTTCAAGATAGACGAGGCAAGATCGCCATTTGAAGCGGGCCAAGAGGATATCCAACGCACGCTGGAAAGTAGCGGGAGCGTTTGTTAATCCAAGTGGCATACGCTTAAAGCGGTACAAACCTGAATGACAGACGAAAGTGGTCTTATCACGGTCTTCCGGTCTTACTGGTACTTGCCAGTATCCCCAGTTCACATCCAATGTAGAGAAGACAGTCGCCTCACCGAGAGAGTCAATATACTCATCCATTCGCAGTATGGGGTACACGTATTTCACGGTGGCGGCATTAAGGCGATGGTAGTCGATGCAAAAACGCCAAGTCCCATCGGGTTTTGGAGCCAGTACTACTGGGGATGCCTACGGTGATTGAGCGGGCTCTATCACGCCTTCGCGGAGCATTTTATCCACATGAAACTGTTCCTCCTCCCTTGCCTTGAGGCCTGCCCTATAGGGGTGTTGAGCAATTGGCTTGGTGTCCGGTACTAGATCAATCCGGTGTGCCGTGGCCGAGACCTCCTCGAGAGATCCATCCCACATTGAGGTGAAATCTCGCAACATATTTCGCAACTTCTCGCAGTGTGAATCCGGTACATGACTGAGATCCAGATCTTCTAGTTCCTTTACAGGGTCCAAGTTATCGTAACTCGTAGGAACGGCCTTCTTTTCCGAATCTTTCGTGTTGAGCGACTCCACAGAAGAGTGGGAACCCTCCCCCTCCTTAGCATGAGGCGTATCATTTCGTTCTTGAACTAATCCGAGTACATCGGCTGCGCACACCTTTGTAGGGATTAAAGCCGTTGGATGCGGAAGTACAGTACCAACTACTTGGTTCTTCGCCAGGTACTGCGGCTTCTTGCCAAAGTTGGCTATAAAGACCTGAAAGGGGTGTTCATTTGAGATCTGAACGACACCATTAGCCAGGGCGAATTGATACTTCTCGTACAGCGAGGTGAGCGGTTGAAAAACACGCAATCCTCTTGGAGCGGCAGTTACTGAAACTCACGCCTGCAATTCGGGCGGTATGGAGATTGGACGTGCGACACGTAGCTTGGGAGACTCCTTTGGAGGTCACGAATCCTGCAAGGGGGCCGGAAGAGGAACCAACTTGGATGAGGTACGCCGTAATGAACGACGAACTATCGGAATGATGGAACCATCTTCTAGTTCAACTTCTCGCGCACGCGGACGAATTGACTCTACGAAGCGATCGCAGAAGTCACATCCGACGATAACGGGGGCCACTAGCGTCTTAGAGACGATGAATTCGAGCTGCATCGAACAGTTACCAATCCTGATCATCAGAGAAACCGTACAGCCGTTTTCAACGGGTTGTTATCGGCATCAGCAACGTCCATGATGGGTCCTTGTCTAACACGAGAACGCACTTCAGGCGGTAAGAGAGATTCGACAATGAAATAGGGGCCGGCACCTGTATCCAGAATAGACAGATGACGCACCATATACTGGGCGGAAAGGCCAAAGTCAGCAAAAACTTTGTAGTTTCGCTTGGCCATTACAATGAATCTATCCGGTGACCGGTGATTCTTACACCGTATCCACGGGCGACGTAACTCACCGAGGTGGGCCGAGTCCACGTCTGTGGTGGTCAATAATTTCCTTGAAAGGATCTTGACCGGGGAGCGAGGCTTTGACGCCTTGGGCGCCGATGACCTCGACTGAGGCGCCTCTCTAAAAGAGACTCCCCCACTCAGTTTTCCTGAGCGGCATCCGTTTTCACGGGAATGATATTTTGTGGCATTGAGGCGGTTAGCAGAGCCGGTTGCCGAGAAATAGAACCATCCGCCGAAGCGGCTTGACTGGCAGAAGCGGTGGCCGTGGAAGAACCAGTGTTGGGTACCGCTTCAGAATGAACTGGTGTAAACTTACGAGGAAACTTGGTCCTCGCACGCAAGTATGCGGTAACAGGAACTGATGCCTGTTCTACCGGGGTCAGGGCTTCGTAGTTAACAACCACTTTGGGCATCTCCCTCAGAGTCATGATACACTGCGGGGCCGTGTGTCCATGGTCGTAACAAAGGTAACAGATCAACGTCTGGTATCTCCCGATGTTTCGGTTGTCCTGAACCTTCACCGCCGAGGAGCGCGTGTCAACCCAACCAGGTCTCTGGTAACGATTTCCGTTAGCATACGGGACTTGTGGGCCGCGAACGCGGTGGCGATCTGCATACAGCAGTTGACTATCCGGTTCCACCGAAGGTTTCGTTGTGGACGGGAGCTCCATTTTGGGTATGGAAACCAGATCATGCTGAGTAAAGTAAAGATTATCAACCTCACGTCGAGAGTACTCCTGGGGCAGCAGTGAAACTGATGACGGGGCAGCCTCCATGTGTAGGGCCTGCGATCTGACTCTGCTTCCGGAGCGGGCACGTAGAGCATCTCCTTATGCCTTTGCGTACTGTACCAATTCTAAGTAGGAAACCTTTCTCCTGTCTTCCCAACGTTGGGCCACAAGAGTGCAAATAGCCGGATCCAATCCGTCGATAAAAATTTTACAACGCTCGCTAGCGGAATAAACATTGCCATATCGGTGGAAGGCCTTGTTCAGTCTAACTGAGTACTCGGTCTCCGTTTCCTTCGGGCGTTGCTTAGTATCGCGCAGGGCCAGGATAGGTTCCTGTATTGTGGTTCCTGTCGCGTACGAGTGTAGCAAATACTGAACGGCTTCGGGCCAACAAGTGACCCCTCCTTCAGAGGCGCGAGACGAACCTCTTACAGAGTTGAATTGATCTTCAGCGATTCCACATAAGAAATACGGTAGGGCGACGTAATCCTGTCCTTCACTCATTCCGAGGATATCCGCCTCCGCTATAAAGCGTGAAAGAAAATCCAGAACGAGAATCGGATCCTATCCAGTGAGATTCTGGTTACGGAACGACAAAGCCATCCGCTTGATGCAGTCTTTTAACTTCATAGTTCCTCGGGGTGTACGAACCAAAGAGGAATCTCCCAAACTGTAGTACCGGTATGATAAAAGCTTCCTGTACAAAGCGTTAGTAGGCTTCAGTTCCTTCAAACCGGAGTGCTTTCTTCCCTTCTGTCGGGCTCTAATCTCACCATGGGTGGCTGCTGAACGACGCGAGTGCGATGAATGAACGCGACGGTCACCGTCAGCAGACGAGTCAGACGAAGCGGATTCCGCAGAGCGGTTAGAATTCACCGATGACCGGGACGAGTCCGAGTCATAGTCGTTGTCATTCCGTTTCCGGGGGCGGTTCTTCGTGCGAGCATGGTCACCATGTCGATGGGAAACCACAGCTGGTGGGTCCGCGACATTTTCATCACCTCTGATGGTATTTTCTAACGTCTCCAGACGGGACAGAATCCGATGAAACTTCGAGTCAACATCCTTCACCATATCTGGGTAACCCTCAAAACCTCCAAAAGGGAATTAATATCAGTCCGTAAAGTACGTAGATCTTCAGATACACCTCCGACGAGATCGGCATCAATCCTCATACGGAGTGCATCAACCTCATTGACGAGGGCCGGCGTGAGAACTTTCAAGCACCGAGGTCTGGGCTTTGAAGGTTCTGCACTCGAGCCTCTAACTCGACAAGGAATGCGTCCTTCTCCGCAGCGGTGGGTACGGAATTCCTAGGCGGAGCATCCGATGAACCAGCAACTGGCAGTTGGGACGACTTATTCGATGGCTTCCTGTTTCCAGATGTGCGGTTATCAACATCCGAGCGTTCGGGAACTAACCGCGATCGCGGGGGTAAATCAGCGCCGACTTGTCCCGACCTAGACTGATCAGAACCACGGGATCCAATTCCAGAACCCATAATGAAAGACACTGAAACTGATCGGAACAGAAAGCAAACAACAAAAAACAACAAAAAACCAACAAACCTCGAATGAGCGAACATCTACTCCTAAGAGGTACCACGCAACCACTTGTGGGAAAAACACACCCGAACAATTGGCGATCCTCAACAACACAGTTGGTCACAACGCAAAATAAACTTCAACGAGTAATTCGGCAACCAGGTATGTAATCCGGTAAACCGAGATCACAAAACACACTTCGATGGTCTTCTAGGTCGGGAGACCAGTTTGTAGTGCAATACCCCGAGATGGGAGCAGACACACAAGGGTGTTCGACGTTTTCCTCTATGAGGGTAGCGCCGCGGCAAAACCACCTGTGGTGAGCACAGAAAGCCGGGTGTAAGACCGGGACTCACCGTCACGAGTACCGTACAGGTGTAGAAACCAAGACAGACCACGAAGTGGGAAAGCGGAAAATGCAGCGACACACGAGTGGTGGGCGACGCGCAAGAGCGGTGCGGTGTCCACACGAGAGTGGGGCGGTGGTAGCGGAGCAACGGTAATCACCGGTAGTCGCAGAAACAACGACAACTGTATACGGGACAAAAAGAACAATAACCGCTGTAAAAGCGTGCACAGAAACAAACACAGTAGTGGTAAGAATGTGCTGAAGCTCCACGAGGTGGGTAACTA